>PVJC01035136.1:0-18421 GCA_004026665.1 Murina feae
GAGTTTTGAGTCTTCTGAGTCCTGAAGATGTTCCCAGAGCATCCTATTTCCCCATCCCTTTGAGGGTGAGGTTCTTAGGGTACCGCTGAAATTATTTTCAGAAGTCCCTATGGGAGGAGGAAGGGTGGTAGAAGTTATGTTTCTTAGGTTCCAAAGTCCCCTGCCCCTTAAGCCAGCCCTAGAAAAGGTGCCACAGGGTCAATTCAGCATCCAGACTAATTAAAGTCCATTAGGCCATTGTGGGTACCCCGTGGCGCCCGGTGAGAGCCAGGCACCCTGCGCGCTGGAGAGTAAAAGCAGAAGTACAATTCTCTGTTCACAAGTTTAAATATTCAGTTTTCTCGTGCTTGCAGTGGCCACGCCACTCTGGCTGCTAAGTTGTTCCCAGGAGTGACAGACGAGCACCTTTCACATCAGTCAGACCTCACTGGGCATGCATTTGAACTACTTTTGTCCAGTCCTTCCCCCCATTAATCAGCGGAGCACAGACTTGGAGAGTTTTAAATGCAGCTTAGAAAGTGTTGAAGCTGTGTCAATGGCAAGCCTATATTATCTAGTCTTACCTTTCTTGTTAAGTAATAACCAGGTTATTATAATGGCATCAAAAAGAAAATAAGGTTGCTTCTAAGTTTAGCCTCCTTTTAACTCAGGATTTACCTTTCCAGGTTTGCTATTCATTTGCTTTTCAGGTACCAATGTATCATGGCTCTTGTGTTCCCTCACGTCTTCTTGATTCTCATGGATGGATGATATCAAACACATTCTTTACCCTTATTGTAGTAGGGTCTTAGGAGGGAGCAGGAATTAACGCAGGCTTTACCTGGAAATTGTTATCTAGAAATGACTCTGTTTCTCCAGTACCAGAAGTCTTCATTCTTCTGTCTACTTTTGCTCTTTAATTGGTTCATAAATGATCCTCATGACTGATGAAACATTTTCCTGATCTTACAAATGACAGTTTCTGTTTATTGCTACGGAGGACATATAGCAGAGTATCCTTTTCCAACTAATTCAATTAAAATGTGTTACATATTAATTTTGGCTGTTGTGGCAGAATGCACAGAGAACGACCAGCCTGTACCCGAGGGAGCAGAGTTTAAGCTTTATTTCCCAGATGTGCTAGTCCAGGGGACTTTGAGATCCAAAGCCCAAACCGAACTCATGGGATGGCTCAGATCTATGCTAGTATATCTCCTCCTGTGGTGTGCCCTGCGGGTCCTTGTGGCACCTCCCTAGTCAGTCTTGGCAGGGTCTTGGGGGTGTGATCTGCAGCTTCACCCAAGTCAGAGGGGAAATAAGACAACAGTTCCAACCAGATACTGAACTAGGTTGCAAGGCCCCCGCCCCCACCCTCCGGTTTTCCTTTTCATGGCTGGTTTTGTGTTTGGTGATTTTACATGCTTCTTTTCACTTGTTTCTCAAAAATTACCCTATGCACCATTTAATAACATAGATGCTGAAGCTCTGAGAGGTTACATTACTTTCCCCAGACCACAGAGCTACTGATAGCTGAGCTAAAATGTAAACCCAGTCTCCCCAATTCTGTCTTCCTATTCAGCTTCCTTTTTATTTCATCTAGGAGCTATCAACAAGAGGTCTTTAAGCTGAAGGAACACATTTTCTATCTCTCTCTATAAGAGTGGATTTTTGGCCAAGTGAAGAGGAGTAAAGAAAAAAAATTTAGGTGTGCTCTTTCACCATAATGAGCACTCTTTCTCAGCTCATGAGGTTTTAGTTTTCCACTTGTCAGGAAGTTTCCAGTCAATACTCTTTTAGCACCACACTCTCTCTTCTCCTTCAGGAACTTCAGTGACACCAACATTAGAGCATTTGTTCTTATCTTTAAAGTTCCTGAGGCTACATTTTTCATGTTTTAAAAAAATCACCCCCCATTGATTAGATTACACAATTTAGATTAATTTATTTTCAAGTTCACTGACTCTTTTTCCTATCATTTCATTTGACTATTGAGTCTATCCAATGAGGTTTTTAAATTTCAGGTATTGTATTTTTCAGTTCTTAAATTTCTATTGTGGTTTTCTTTGATAAAATTTTCTATTTTAAAACATTTAAAGAATCTTTGCACTTGCTCATGTGATTATTTTTATGAGAGATGCTTTAAAATTCTTTAGCAATATTGCAATGTTTGTGTTATCTTGAGGTTGTTGTCAATTGGTTGTCTTTTTGCAAGAGAGTTTGACTTTTTAAGGCTCTTCCAATGCTGAATAATATTAATTTGAATTTTTGAAATTTAAACTATTGTGTTATGAGACATTCAGTCTTGTTTAAATCCCATAAAAAATGGGCAATTTGCCCAGGTTTATGCTGCATTTTCCAAATATCCTCTGTGGTCTGGGATTCCAACAGACTGACATATTTCACAGGGAAAGGGAGGAGGAGCAGGAAGAGATTAACCAATTAAAGGAATTTTAGGGGAATATAGGCAGGTTTTGGGGATTTTTAGAATTGAATTGGGGTCCATGGGAAAAACACAGGGTTACAAACTAAGAGAAGGCACATTTCCATAAGAAAAGGAAGCAGCAACAGGTATATTTCCATAACACAAAGGAGAGGCAACAGTTACCTTTACATAAGATAAGGGAACTGGGAGTAGCCAAGAGGTCTATATCCTATATAATAAAGAGATAATATGCAAATTGACCATCACTCCAACACACAAGATGGCCGCCCCCATGTGGTCAAAGATGGCTGTTCCCATGAGGACACAAGATGGCCACCACAAGATGGCCAGCAGGGGAGGGCAGTTGGGGGCACGACCAGGACTGCAGGGGAGGGTAGTTGGGAGTGACCAGGCTGACAAGAGAGGGCAGTTAGGGGTGACCGGGTCAGCAAAGGAGGGCAGTTAGGGGTGACTGGGCCAGCAGGGAAGGGCAGTTGGGGAGGGACCAGGCACCAGGATCAGGCCTAAACAGGCAGTTGGACATCCCTTGAGGGGTCCCAGATTGGAGAAGGTGCTGGACTGAGGGACACCATCCCCCCTCCCTGCACAAATTTCATGCATTGGTTCTCTAGTTTAAAAATAAAGAAGGAGGAAGAAAGCCCAAAAGGAATGAGAGGACAATGAGGGAGGAGTGCCTTAAGAGTTACTATAGTAACCATTTTAAAAGGGAATATTGACCAATCAAAAGGGATTTCAGGACACAGGAACTGTAGCTTTTATAAACCTTGGAAACAGGAAGTCAGTGGGACCCTTTCCCCCTCCCCACATTGGAGTCTGTACTTGTTCTTTAATAAATTTCCACCTTTGTTATACCACCTTCTGTCCACGGATTTATTCTTTGACTCCCATAGACAAAGAATCTGGAACATCCTGCCCAATACAAAAATTCTGCTTCTCGATGAATTTATATGCATACTAGAGGCCCAGTGTACAAAATTCATGCACTCAGGGGGTGAGTGTCCCCTCAGCCTCGATTGTGAGAGGGTGCAGGCCAGGCCCAGTGGTACATGATTGGGACCAGGGAGGGATGTGGGAGGGTTCTAGGGTGTGTCTGGCCCATCTCGCTTAATCCTGATTGGCTTGACCCCACCAGCAAGCTAACCTCCTAGTTGGAGTATCTGCCCCCTAGTGGTCAGTGCATGTCATAGTGACTGGTTGACCAGTCAACTGTCTGCCCCCTGGTGGTCAGTGCATATCATAGCAACTGGTTGACCAGTTACTGTCTGCCCCCTGGGGGTCAGTGCATGTCATAGTGAATGGTTGAGCAGTCTTAGCATATCAGTAGCATATTATGCTTTGATTGGTTGAATAGCCAAGCAGATGACCAGACACTTAGCATATTAGCTTTTATTATATAGGATATGCATAGCCCATGCACAGACAGTAGTGCAGGGAAGGCCTGGAAAGGGGCAGGAGATGGTGGGAGGAGATCAATGCAGGAAGTGGGGGAGAGGGGACATCTGAAATACTTTCAAAAATAAAGATACATTTAAAAATAATTTTGCTCTAACCAGTTTGGCTCAGTGGATATAGTGCTGGCCTGTGGACTGAGGGTCCCAGGTTTGATTCCAGTCAAGGGCATGCACCTCCTTGTATGCGGGCACAACCCCAGTAGGGGGCATGCAGGAAGCAGCTGATTAATGTTTCTCTTTCATCGATGTTTCTAACTCTCTATCACTCTCCCTTTTTCTCTGTAAAAAAACAATAAAATATATTTAAAAAATAATTTTAAAATGGGACATTTTTCCTTAAAGCAAATACAAAACAAACACAAAAATTCACAGTTCATATTTCAAAGATTTTTCAGTGCACTTAGCATCTGTGTCCAATGTGCACTACCCAGTGGACAGTCTGGAACCTGGGGAGTAGTTAATCTATTAGTTCAGTTGTCAGTGTCTTAGACTTAGCTAATTAGTATCATTTCCATGCATTTGTGGCATGAGTTTGAGCCCCAAGTTCATGAATCACCTTATCAGGTTACTTCCTCAAGCTCATCTGGTTTCTGTAAACTTCCCAGCACTTTCTGGTTCCCTGGAGCCCTCCTTTGCGGGTGGGTGCCATCCTGGTGAAATTCTTAAGAGAGTGGGGCTCAAAGGGTGTTTGTGGAGTAAGTGAGGTACCTCTGGCAGGTGGGGTACCTTGGCCTGGCCTGTGGGGATTGGGCTGAAACCGGCAGTCCAACATCCCCCCTGAGGGGTCCCAGAGTGTGAGAGGGCACTCTGCAAACTTACTGTTGCTCACTAGCTCCTGTGTTGAGCATCTGCCCCCTGGTGGTCATTGCACATCATAGCTTAGGCTATATATACACACTCATAGCCCTGCGCATGAATCCATGCACCAGTAGCTCTCTGGGGGGCCTGGCTGCTCCATGCCCACTGTCTCCGCAGCCCAAAGGCCCATCCGTGGCCGGGGTGGAACATTTGCCTCATCACTGTGGCAATGAAGCAAGTATTCTGCCAGTCTGCTTATGCTGCCCACTCTCAGTGGCCACCCCCAGGACTGGAGGACTCCGGCAGGGCTGAGAGGACTGGGCACTGCCACCTTGTGGCTATGGGCGCCACCATCTTTGTGACAGAATGATGGTTAATTTGTATATTACCCTTTTATTAGAATAGATTATTATTTATTATTTATTGTATTTTTTTCCATACAAACAACTGTAAACTTAGTTTTGCCCACCCCTGTATATAATAACCGTAGTCTTAGGTCAAATTTCAGCATTGAAGGAAGCCTTTATTTATGCATAGGAAGATAGACACTCAGTGTTGTGATGATGCTCATCACAAAGAGAAGACTGTCTTACTCTGTGAATAAAGAAAAAAATACACTTTTTTATAGAGACCAAAAACATACAAAATTGGATTATTGGATTTGAATTCCATGTTTTAAAGGATTCATAAAAGGAAAACCAATCAGACACACATCCAAACCAGCAAAATATCAGACAATTAATGATAGCTGATCAAGTAGGAGCATTGCAGAAGAGGGAAGGGTGGTGGTGCTGGTGGAGGATTAGCAGAGGCAGCCAAGGGCATTTCCAGCATGATTTTGGCTGACACAGCAGGCACAGCATGAACCAAAGTCAAGGACAGGGGAGGCAGGCAGGGGCTTAGAGATACTGCTCTACAAGCCTCCAGGCGGCCTTGATAAGGGGATCAAGACATGTTTTTACTGATAAGCAGGGCCAATGCAAAGGTCAGAACTTTGATCATGAGAAATTTTAATTACTCAGATATTGATCAGAACACCCAGGGACCAGCAACAGAGGGAAGGGTGTGAGAACAGGGCTGGGTTTCTTAGATTTACACTGGGGGACCTGACTGCTCTTTCTAGGCTGTGGTCAGTTGCGATTCTAAGCGCATCCTAGGAAAAAAGCCAACTATGATAATGGGTTAGACTTTGGGGAATGGCAGTGACCACAATATTATTAGACTTTAAATGCTAAGTGGAAGAAACATTAAAGGAAGTTGATTTTGAAAAAACCCATCGAAAGCCCTAAGGACCTTTGATGGAAATTTTATAATGTAAAAGGGAAGAGGGGAAGAATATTTAAAGGTGAATTGAAATGCTTCTTACAAATCAATAAAGAAAATTAAACCTCCTGAATGATCTCGGACCAGTAATACAGTCTCAGAGTCTGTAATAAAGTTAGTCCCTGTATATCAGATGTCTCTGGTCTTTGAAGAATAGCTTTTTGTGATTTTACACATGTCTGGTTGAGTGAATAGGCTGTTACTGGGATCTCAGTGGGTAGTGCCATGTCAACAGACATACTGATTTAGTTCCTGAAATATTTTACCTGGACTCTGTGATGCCTCTGCGGCTGTGCTCTCTTCTCCAAGCCTGGCCTCCCCTGAAAGATATTTTCTGCAAAGACAGCAGAATGTCATTTCTGAAAGGCAGGCTTGATGTCTAAAATTGGGTCTTCACTTACTTCTTGGATCTCAATGTTTTCAGCCCTGCCCTGTATGCATTCAGCACTAGAGGCATACCTACATCCTTTTTACTTTTGGAATAATCTTTTTTAAAAAATTTTTTCTCGTGGTGTTATTTATTTACTTTTAAATATTATATTTATTGATTTCAGAAGGGGGAAGAGAGAGAGAGAGAGAGAGAGAGAGAGAGAGAGAGAGAGAGAGAGAGAGGAAGGGAAGGGAAGGGAAGAGAAGAGGATAGAGAAGAGAGGAGAGAGGAGAGAGGAGAGAGGGGAGAGAATCGTTGGTCAGCTGACTCCTGCACTGGGGATCAAACCCAAAACCAGGGCATGTTCCCTGTCTGGGAATTGAACCATGACCTCCTGGTTCATAGGTCAGTGCTCAACCACTAAGCCATGCCGGCAAGGCTAGAGTAATCTTTTTTATTTAACTTTTTACTTTTGAATAATCTTAGATTTACAGAAAATTGGCAATGATATAATTGATTTTACATAAATAACCAGCCTTTTTTTTCCTATACATTACCATGATATATCTGTCAAAACCAACAAACAAATATTGGTACATTACTAATAATTAAGTTCTATACTTCATGCAGATTTTCCCAGTTTCTCCACTAATGTCCTTTTGTTTTCTGTTCCAGGATCACATCCAGAACATCACACTGCACTTAATCATCATGTCTCCTTAATCATCTCAGGTATGTAACACTTTCTCAGATTTTCCTGTGTGTGTGTGTGTATGTGTGTGTATTTGTGTGTGATCTTGAAAATTTTGAAAAGTACTGGTCAGGTAGGTTGTAGAATGCCTTTAGATTGGGTTCATTTAATGTTTTTCCTCATGAACAGACTGGAGTTCTGGGTGGTGTTTGTGTGTGTGTGTTTGTGTGTGTGAAGATATATTCTTGTCATTAATTTGTATGAAGGGCAACATGCTGTCAACTTGAATTGTCACTGTGATGTTGACTTTGTTGGTTCAGGTCATGTTTGCCAGGTTTCTCTACAATAACATTATTATTTTTCATTTTAATTTTCTATACTCTGTTCTTTGGAAGTGAGTCACTGCATTAGCCTATAGTTAGGGTAAATGGAGGACTGAGTTCTACTTTCTGTAGGGAACATAATTTACATATACTAGAGGCCCAGTGCACAAATTTGTGCACCAGTGAGGTCCCTCGGCCAGGCCTGAAGGATTGAGCCAAGACTCCAACATCCCTCGAGGGGTCCTGGATTGTGAGAGGGTGCAGGCCAGGCTGAACGACCCCACTTGTGCACAATTAGGGTCAGGGAGGAACACAGAAGGTTCATTGTCTGGCTGGAGAGGGACCATGGGAGGGCTCCAGGGCATGTCCAGCCCACCTGGCTCAGTCCCGATGAGCCGGACCCCAAAAGCAAGCTAACCTACTAGTTGGAGCATCTGCCTCCTGTTGGTCAGTGCACGTCATAGCAACTGGTCGACCTGTTGACTACCTGCCCCATGGTAGTCAGTGCACATTATAGTGAGTGGTTGAGTGGCCTTAGCATATCATTAGCATATTACGCTTTGATTGGTTGAATGGATGATTGGACGAGTGACACTTAGCATATTAAGCTTTTATTATATGATTATTTTGAATTTCTCTGTGAAGGGGATTTATCTCATTTGCCACATTTATTTATATTCTATATAATAAAAGCCTAATATGCAGATCAACTGAATGCTGGAATGACTGGCAGAACAATCAGTCACTATGATGTGCACTAACCAACAAGGGGCAGATGCTCAATGCAGGAACTGCCCGCAGCCCACAGGCCCCAGGCCAGCAAAGGCGGTGCCAGCGAGCACCCCCGTGATCACCCCACAGAGGGAGGCTATTGGTGGTGGCAGTGGGGCTGGCAAGTGGGCGACACCAGGTCAGCCAAGACAGGTGCCTTAGAGGCCTCCCAATCACCCCACCGGTTGCCCAACAGATCAGCCTTGATCGTCTGGAGACCCTACCCATGCACAAATTTTGTGCACTGGGCCTTTATTGTATGTACACACACACATGTAGGTGTGTATAGCACCATGGTCCTAGGAATATTCATTTTATACGTTGGGTTATAATAGAATGCTACCTTATTTATTTTGTTGCTGTACATGTTCCAGCTTTGGCCTTTGAAGCTTGAAATGGTTGGCCCAAACCTGTTCATTCCTTGATTAGTAAGGACAACTTAGCTACTAGTAATAAAACCAGCTTAGGCCTGCTTAAGCCACAAAAGAGAAATTTATTTTAAGGAAATATAACATACCCCAGAATCTTTAAGTTAGGTTACATCTGGGTCCAAGAGGACCAGAATGTATATTTACAAAGAGATCAGGATCCCTACTTCTATCTTTTGCTTCCTCTCCGTGTCCAGTTTTTGTTTTCCTCTTCTGCAAGCTCAGGCTGCATCACGGGGCATTGCTGTTATTTCTGAGCTACTGACTTCATGTGTTAAAGCTACAACCACATAAGAAAAGTGAAATGACTTTCTTAAGGTTCCACATTCAAAATATTTAGGAAGTAAATTGTATTTTCCTAATTCAGTTTAAATGTGTGTTTCTAGCTCAAGAAGTTATAGCTGAGTGTGGTGTGGATCCTGAAGTATAAACTTGGCTCTAGAAGTTCACACCTGTGTCAATATCCTAGCCTAGGGAGACATTTCCGAGAGAAAGGAGGATTGTTCTGAGCCTGCCAGACAACCGTAAAGGGTCCGCTGTAAACATGTAGCCTTAAGAAAGGCTGCTTCCTTGACCTTCATTGCACTTTTACCTTTGATCTGCACAGAAATTTCTACATCAAGCCTTTCCTTCTTCTAGATATCATCTCTGACCAACTGCTTCTCTTAGTATACTCTCATGTGATCTTGCTATATAATTGTATTACTAATAAATATACTTATTATCACACAATATATTCACATTTTTTTTCTCAATGGGAAAAACCTCTTGAGGACGTTTTTATGTGTAGTTCACCTGAACATCTCTAAGATCTAATAAAGTCTCTAGCATGTTATAGGTCCAAAAACTGGTTTTTGAATGACTTCATGAACAAGTATGCTGATGTGTATTTAATTATGGTAAGACTGAAGACCACTGATATTAAAGTGCAAAATCATTGAACTTTAGCTAAAAATAATCAAGCTTGCTGATGCCACAGTTAAAGAGAGATTCTTTTCTCTGCCCCTCTCCACAAAGAAGTCTTAGAAAATAGGGTGCCTTAAAAAAAAAACAAAAACAAAAACCTCAGCTCTTCAATGATGGAAAGAATTGGGAAGATTCAAAGGCAAATATGATGAAAAAAGTTTTATGAGATAGGTGGAAGTGAAAGAAGAAAAACCAGAGTGTTAATTTGCCTGACCTAATTCAATCAGCAAGAAAGGATTTCTCAAATGTATTTGTAGAAGACAGACGGTAAAGAGAAAATTGGTTTGCTGAAAAATGAGAACAGGGAATTAGAGACAGAGGCTAAGCGAAGGGAAATTTGTTCAACAGCTGCATTTGGATGTAAAGGGAGGTAAAGAATCGCTAAAAACAGAAACCATAGCTGAGGATGGATAGATGGCTTAGAAGAGGGAGGCAGTGGAAGAAAACACAAACTTAAATCTACCAGCTCTGTCTAGGCTCAAGGCATTCATGAGGCCCTTATCTCATACGTGGTCGGTCTTGTCTGGTTTCTGATTTTTTCATCACCTGCCAATGATCCACTGAGGCTTTAGGATCCCCATGTGGAATTCCTAACCTGCTGTTATTTTGCCTAGAACCAGAATGTTGTATCAGAAAGAGTGCAGCATGGTAAGTCAGAGAGAGGAGCTGAAGTTCTAACCTTGGAGATAGGACTTTGGCTCACAATAGCATGCCAATATAGGGTATGACTTTGGCAGTAGAAGAGACAAATTAACAAAATTATACATTGTTAATAAGCAATATACAAAGAGAGTATTAAGAATACATGCACTTAGGGGAGAGGAAGAGGCAGAAGCAATCGAAATAAGGAGATTAAAAGCAAATGGTCTAAGAGGTAAGCGGGAAGTGATATCACCAATAGGGCAGAGACGGTTTCCACTAGGAGAAAGTGGTTCATGGGGGCCAATGCTTCAGAGAACAGATTTAAAAAATAAGATTGGGCTTTACAGGGGTTCTTTGCATTGGATATAGTTATATCCATTTATGGGGTATTATTTTGGATGATCTTCTAAAAGATCCATGACTTTGAATTTTTTCTTTATTTTTTATTGAAATAGACTTTTTCTAAGGCTCAAGCAACATATTTTTGGTATGGAGTTGCTCTGATAACATTAACTTGTATTTTTTAATAGTATAACATAATTTCGCTACTTTAATTTTCCTTAATAGTTCTAGCAATCACTTCCTAAGAAGATAAGCTGGTGATATTTTATATTATGACTCTACTTTGAATCCCTATCCCAAAAAACATTGCTGCTTGTGATTTTGTTCTTTAGGAGGATGACTTTTGAATTAGGGAGGTAATTTGGATTTTGGATAGAGAAAAATTTTGATTTAAATCTCAGTTCTGTCATTTCATATCTGTATGTTCTTGGACAAGTCAGTTAGTCTATCAGACGTTTATTTGTTTCATTTGTACATCTACAAATGGGTAGGTATTTATGTATTTATATCATATAATGGCTTTGAAAAATTATGTGAAAATGAATGCACAGATGAACATACTAGTTTCTTTGTTACAGTGTAAGTTTATATTTAATTATGTTTAGTTTAAATGAGGTGACTTTTGAATAGATTAGTTTTCTCTAGGTTAAAAGTTAAGGTTAAGCCTGTGGCTCTACAAGTCTGTGTCTTTCCATATTCTTACATTTCCCCAGAGCAGTCTCTGTACTGAAACATTTGTCTTGGATAAACACTAAGTTAAGGTCATCTACTCATTTTATGCATGGTTTTTAGGGGAATAATGCAGGTAACATTTTATATTTCTAATTACACTTAAGTGATAACCCAGGACTCTTCCAAATTAAACAGTCTCCTGTTCTATTGAATACATTGAGCACCAGAAATTAAAATGTCTCTGAATGATTATTTCTCCAAGGTTCAAGAGAAATAGCGAATATAGGGGATTGTTCATGCAGATAAATGTGATTTGCTTCCATTGTCGTAGGCTTTGCTTTCTCCTTTGTATATAGCACTGACTCTCAGAGTAAACCTGTGGATCCTCTTCTTCAAGGGAAGGGCCACCCATATTTGCTTCAGGCAGAGTCTTAACTATTTTACCACCTACCTGGGACTTGATCACTGGATTACTGACTCCATGTTCACACCAAAATATTGAATGTAGAAAATGATAGATTTCTTTTACAACCTCATATTTGGTGACCTGCTACCTGCAGAATTTCAGGTTTCTTTATACTAGTGTCTCCTACAGAAAACTTGCTTGGACCTAATTGCCCAAGTCTTTTTCTCTCCACTCCAGAAAGCTTGATTCAGTGCCCCTGAGTCTCCTGTGCATATCCCATCATGGCCCTTATTTATCCTGTTCTACTTCATGACTCTCTCCCCCGACTAGTTGTGTTAGCCTTGAGGGGTGTTACCTATTCAACTTATGTGTTTTTAGCCCTATGCCCGAAATACCTGTGATGAAATAGGCATGCATTAAACATCAGTTGAGTGACTCAACCAAAGGGCTGACTTCGGATACTATAATACTTTATATTTCCATGGTCCAACAAATTCATTTTTTGATACAGACATCAATAGGAATATATCACTTCTTACTCCATTAGGTCAACAGTGGCCTTTGGCTACTGCTTTGGAAACACATGCTCATTTTCATGCTACTCTGAAATCATATTAGGGCACTTGTGTACTAGAAATATTAGGGTCTTTGCCTAGCTTTCTAAAGGAATCCACTTGAGAGCAGAAAATCTGAGGGTTGAAGATATAGATAAAATATTATCATCTTCTGTAAAACTTTTTGTGATTTTCCAAAGAGTGTTAGACACCTTAGAATTTTATTAATTCTCTGTTATAGAACTCAACTTGTCATGGTTTAATTCACCCATTCATAGAGAAGAAATAAACTGGGAGTTCCCCAAGGAAATTATCTTTGTTTCTTATTCATTTTTTCTTTATCTCTGGCAGAATATCTAAGACTTTGAACATATTGTTGCTTCTGAATAGAACATTCTATTCAAAACCCTCTGTCATTACCACTCCTGTCCTATTCTTATACTAATACAAGCACATATACTTTACTGTTTAACCCCTAAATATCCTTTCAGTGTCTTATTTTATCTACTGACTGACTCCATCCTCACCCCAAATGCTTATATTTATCCTACTGCATTTAAATTACTCACTTTTCTTTATACTAGCCTGTGAGCTCTTTAAGCTCAAGAATTTTATCTTGTTAGTAGATGCCTGGTACACAAAATACATGCATGGGAAGGTCCCTAGGCCTGGCTGGCTATCAGGGCAGATGAAGGCCTTCTAGCTGCTGGCTGGGGCCTTCCTTCATTCTGCGCCACCCCCTAGTGGTCAGCACATGTTATAGTGAGCAATCAAACTCCTGGTCTCCTAGTTGAACTCACAAGGGAACACTTTGCATATTAGCCTTTTATATATAGAGATCCTTTATGTCTCCTATGCCTAGTCTTGGACTGAACAGAATAGGTAATGACTACAACTATTTTAAAAGTAAATATAGCACTTCTGTCATTCTTCTGTGCATGTATCTAGTGAATTATTGGCAAAAGAGTGAATCCTTCCATCCTATTTTGCATACTGGTGCTCTTTTCATATCTACACCTAAACTTTGTTAAGTGAGTTCATTACTATGAAGATTTCTGGAGAAACTTTAAGATATCTAGGGTTTGGGTTCAGTGAGCAATAATAGAAACATAACATTTACATGTTACATGGCTGCTATTGATTGAATTTTAAGAGAAAGTTCATTCATCCCCACATATCCTGTGGGGGAGGAGCTTCTTGGTAGATTGGTCTTTCTGTGTGGGGAAGAATTGACTTACAAAAATTCAGTTCCAAGGAGTATAAGTGGAAAAGGTGCAATTGTAAGATGCAGACTGTGTCTACTAGAACTTTGTCAGTGATTTTTCTGATGATAGCCTGACTGAGGGCCTCCTGAGAAGTATCAGATTTTACCTGTTTTATGAGCAGAAGTTTTCAAATAACAATAATAAATGTTTCTTATTCCTATGATCATCTGTTTCCTTATAATAAGCTCTCCACCAAATAAAGAAAACCAAGGTAATATTATATTCAGTTGTCTATTGATTATAATTATTTAGATGGCCCTTCAGGGAAAATATTAGGTAACAGTTGTTCAGAATTGGGAACCTGAATAGCAGTGTAGGGCATGTAGGAGACAGCCAATCATTGATTCTCTCTAACCATTGATGTTTCTACCTCTCACTCCCCTCTCACTTCCTCTCTGAAATTAATAAAAATATACATTTAAAAAGAGATAAAATAAAATATTGTAGATTATTACATAGGAAGTGGTTTTTAAGGTATGAGCAACCCATATCTCAGAAAATATAGTCATCCAAAACATTTATGGTTTGTAAAGTTATTCATATGCTTGCACATTTTTGTATTTATCATATTCACACCCACACACTCACATGCATGCACATATATACTCACCCACCTCCCCATTTATACATGGTCTCGTAACAATTGCTCATGTTGGAAAGCAGGGATTTTATTTTAACATGTAAGTTCAGTAGAGCTTTAGTATTCTTAGTTTTATCTTTTTATTAATTCATTCAACAAATATTAATGAAGGCTAACTGTGTTAGGTACTAGAAATGCAATGACAGTTCAGTTTGTGATCTAGTAGAAGATACAGAGGGAAAAAATCATGCAATTACAATACTTGGTAAGTGCTACAATGACAATTTGTTCCCTTGCTAAAAGCACAAACCTGAATGCTGAGCTGTGAATTACTAAGATAGTGACTGATGATAGTCTATCACATCTCAATGCAGCTGGATTGTTTTCTCCTTCTCCTCATATGCTTATAAATTCTTCTAAGGTTGTAAAAATGTTTTATTTATGAAATATTGCTGACAGGGGAGAGATAAAACTTTAGTAAATGTTGAAAACTGTGGTTAAAATTTGAAGCTATGCCAGGAAACTCATTACTCTCATCATAAATACAATTTGAGGCAACGGAAAGTGCCTGAAAAATAATCTATTTATAAATTTAGGAGTTCCAAAGGTTTCAGAGTGTAAGTATGTATAACTCTAGAGAAATGTCAAGTGTAAAAAGGGAAAGCAAAAAGTCACTCTTCTGGGCCTTCTTAAAACAAGTTGCACATGAAATCACAGTAGAAATACCATAATGATGATGATGGATTTTATTCAGGAGGATGTCTAGTCTATTGCCCTAAATATACTACATAACAAGTTCTTCTCTAAGTCTTGACAGGTATTTGGTTATTTACCCAAAAAAGTGGGTATAGATCTCTTCTGATATTTGTCACAGAATTTAGAGGATTTTGTTACAAAGCAATAAGAAATCAAAATACATTTTTAGCAGAAATAATAGCTCCTGCTCTGATTCTGTTGTTCAAATATTATGCAGGATTCTGGTAAATCAGAGAATATTATTAGATCTACCCTTTTAGAGATAACAAGCAATAACTCTGAAAAAATATTTTCAAAAATGACTGAAAGACTTGTATGCATGCATATGAGCATAATCAATGGACACAAGACACTGGGGAGTAGGGGAAGAGGGGGGATAATCAAGGGAAAAAAATGGAGACCTATCTAATATGCGTTGTAATACTTTAAGGAATAAAACAAAATTTTAAAAAAATGACATATTGAAGTTCTCATCCACAAAACCTTCAAATATGACCTGATTTCAAAATGGGGTCTTTACAGAGGTAATCAAGTTTAGATGAGGTTATTAGAGTAGACCCTAATCTAATATCACTTATGTCCTTAAAAATGAGAGAATTTAGACCCAGATAGACAGGAACACAGGAAGAACACCATGGGAACATGAAGGCAGAGATTGGGGTGATGCATCTATAAGCCAAAAAGAATGCCAGAGATTACCAGAAGCTAGAGAAAGTCATGGGGCACATTCTTGGCAGCCAACTGAAAGAACTAATACTGTTGATGTCATGATCTGTGATACATTCAGATGTCAATGGACATATGAAAAAATGTTTGACTTTACTAATCATCAGAGAGATGCAAATTAAAACTACAATGAGGTATCACCTAGCACCTGCCAGAATGGCTACCATGGAAAAAGTCAACAAATAACAAGTGTTGGAGAGGATGAGAGAAAAGGGAATCCTAGTACACTGCTGGTGGGAATGCAGGCTGGTGCAGCCATTATGGAAGACAGTATGGAGTTTTTTCAAAAAATTAAAAATGGAACTGCCATTTGATCCAGTAATCTCACTTCTAGGAATATATCCTAAGACACCCAAAACACCAGTTGGAAAGAATGTATGCACCCCTATGTTCATAGAAACATTATCCTATATAATAAAAGGCTAATATGCAAATCAACCAAATGGCAGAATGACCAATCACTATGATGCACACTGACCACCAGGGGGCAGAACCTTAAGACTGGAGCTTCCCTCTGGTAGTCATTGAGCTCCCACAGGGGGAATGCCACTCAGCCATAAGCTAAGGTGACCAGATTTTAACATTGGTAAAGCGGGACACCATTGACTGGGAGGGGGGTTCTTTTTTTATTTTTTTATTATTACTTAAAATATTACAAAGAGTAGTACATATGTCTCTTTTTTTCCCCCCTTGACCTTCCCCTGTCCTCCCCTACCCCGACCAGTAGGGGATTAAAAATTTCCTCTATATTGAACAACAAAAATTTTCATAAAATGCAAAAATAGTATTGTAACATTTTTTAAAAATTTCAACATAAGTACAATTTACAAATATAATAAATAAAAAAATTATGTATAGTATTATTTTATTCTTTGGCATATTTCTCATTTGAGTGAATTTTTTTTAGTAGATTGCTGTCGTTGTTTAAAAGGTCATGAAATTTTTCACAAGAATTTGTTAAATTATATTTCACACATAAAATGGCTTTCAAAGTCTCAACACTTAATTGTGATTTTTCTGATGTCCACACTTTATTTACTGTAGAAAAAAACATGCTCAGTTGCAGCATTAGTTCCTGGTAAGGACAGCATGTTATTATTTTAATTTTAATCCTATATTTCTTTCTAAATAATAACAATACTAACTTGTATTATTTTTTCTCTAAATTTGCCGTAATGTAAGTCGTAAGTGTCACTTTCAAGGCCGGCGCTAGACTTTTTGCTGCCACTATGAAATATAAATAATATGAGTACTGTCTGCTAAATTCAAGAAAATTTATGTACTTATGAAATAAATAAATTACTTACCTAAATTATCTGAATAGCTGATTTGTAATGACATCACTTGTTTAACTAGCTTACTAGCATGCATTACGATGTGTATCGTCTGAGAGACAGTTACAAAATGTTTTTGTTATTGCCAATCCCAAAAAATGCCATTGTTCCTTAAGTCTAAACAATGGTGGTCAAATTCTAACAACTGATCAACAATGCAAACTTTGATAAGCAGTTCTTAATAATCAGTTCTCAACAATTATTTGTTATTAAAGTTTAACATTATAAAATTAACAAAAATAATATAAAACTCATATCCTGGTTAAATAGCCACATGGCTTCTGAAAACTGTATATTCCCTTCCTGTTCTCCCGCTGTTCCCAACTTGTCATGCATTCTTTCCAAAAATTAGGACTTTTTAAAAACGCCCTGGGAAGCGGGACAAATTGTTAAAAAGCGGGACTGTCCCACCAAAATTAGGACATCTGGTCACCTTACCATAAGCCCTAATCTGGATCACGACTAGCAAGCACAGTGGTAGTGTAGGGAGCCTCTCTCATCTCTGTGGAAGCACTAAGGATGTCCAACTGGCAGCTTAGGTCTGCTTTGGAGTGGGCCTAAGCTGGCAATCAGACATCTCCAAGGGATCCTGGACTGCAAGAGGGCACAGGCCAGGCTGAGAGACCCCTGCGAGAGTGCATGAATTTCGTGCACCAGGCCTCTAGTTTATAATAGCTAAAATCTGGAAACAGCCCAAGTGTCCTTCAGTAGATGAGTGGATAGAAAAGCTGTGATACATTTATTCCATGGAATACTATGCAGCAGTAAAAAAGAAGGAGCTCTTACCCTTTTAGACATGGATAGACCTGAATATTATTATGCTAAGTGAAATAATACAGTGAGAGAAAGACAAATATTACATGATCTCACTAATATGTGGAATCTAATGAATAAGATAAACAGATGAACATAACAGGTCCAATGGCATGTATGCATGGAAGACACAAACAGATCTCAGAAGGAGAGGAGGAGGGACCCGGGAAGAGGTTAATCAAAGAATATATATGCATATAAATATAGCCCATGGACACAGATAATAATGTGGTAAAGGCTGGGGGTCTAGTGGATTATAGAGGGAGGAGAGGAAATGGGGGACATCTGTAATACTATCAATAATCAAAAAAATAAGAGAAGAACTGAAAATTATAGTATCTGAAGTTAAAAAAAATCACTGGATATTAAAATTAGGAAAAGGATGGAGATGCCAAAAATTCAGTGAATTTGAAGCTATAAAAAAGTATGCAGTATAATGAACAGAGCAAACTAAATTGAAAACAAAACAAAACTAATAAATAGAATATTAGGGACAGGTAGGACATGCTTAAGCTCTAACTTACATGTAAAGAGAGTGCCAGGAAGAGAGGAGAGAGAAAATGGGACAGAAGCCCTATCTGAAGAAACAAAAGATGATAATCCTATCTAATAAAAGAATAATATGCAAATTGACCATCACAAGATGGCTTCCCCCATGTGGTCAAAGATGGCCGCTACAAGATGGCCAGCAAGGGGGGGGGCAGTTGGGAGGGACCTAGGCCTATAGGGGAGGACAGTTGGGGGGGGGACCCAGTCCAGCAGGGAAGGGCAGTTCGGGGCGATCAGGG
>PVJC01035137.1:0-18416 GCA_004026665.1 Murina feae
GCCACTGTTCTCAAAACTGCCTGGTATTGGCACAAGAATAGACATATAGATCAATGGAATAGAATAGAGAACCCAGAAATCGACCCGAACCAATATGCTCAATTAATATTTGACAAAGGAGGCAAGAACATACAATGGAATCAAGACAGTCTCTTCAATAAATGGTGCTGGGAAAATTGGACAGATATATGCAAAAAAAAAAGTGAAACTAGACCACCAGCTTACACCGTACACAAAAATAAACTCAAAATGGATAAAGGACTTAAATGTAAAACGGGAAACCATAAAAATACTAGAGATATACAAAGGCAACAAAATCTCAGACATATAACAAAGCGGTTTCTTCACTGATACAGCTCCTAGGGCATTGTAAACTAAAGAGAAAATAAACAAATGGGACTTTATCAAAATAAAAAGCTTCTGCACAGCAAAAGCAACCATCAGCAAAACAACAAGAAAACCCACTACATGGGAGAACATATTTGCCAATGTTATCACTGATAAAGGTTTAATCTCCAACATTTATAGGAAACTCATATAAATCTCATTTTATTGAAGATTTTGTTGGAAATTACACGGAAGAAAAGGTGCCTGTGTAAACTGTGAAATGCATGCCCTTAACGAAATTCAAGAGACATTCACGTTGCATAGAATGAAATAATCACATTTCAAACTTCCGGACTGTCCTTTATTAATGAATACAAATACATGTGATGAATCATACAAGCGACAACAGGAAGAAGTTTTAATAAATTCTCTGAATGATGAATAGTTGGCAGCCTTTCAGACTATAACTTCAGCCATCGAATATCAAACTGTACACTCCAAATGTTTTTTCTTGGATGGTCCAGGTTGTAGTGGGCAAACATATCTTTATAAAGTTTTAATACATTATATTAGAGGTTGTGTTGGTACTGTTTTATACACAGAATCTACAGGAATTTATGCAAATTTACTTCTCAGTGGAAGGACCTTTCATTCCCAATATAAATTATCAATTCCATTAAATGAAACTTCAATTTCTAGACTCGATATAAACAGTGAAGTTGCTAAAACTATTTAAAAAGCCAAACTTCTCATTATTCATGAATGCACCATGGCATCCAGTTATTCTATAAACGCTATAGACATTACTAAGTGGATTTGAATGTTGCTTTTGGTTGGAAAGTTCTCCTTCTCAGAGGGGATTTTTGACAATGTTTAAGTATTGTGCTGCATGTTATGCAAACAGCCATAGTACAAACGAGTTGAAAGTACTGTAATGTTTGGGGATGTTTCAGAAAGTTGTCTCTTAAAACAAATATGAGATCAGAGGATTCTGCTTATAGTAAATGGTAAGTAAAACTTGGAGATGGCAAAGTTGATAGCAGTTTTCATTTAGGAATGGATATTATTGAAATTCCCTGTGAAGTTATTTGTAACAGATCTATTATTGAAGCTACCTTTGGAAATAGTATATCTATAGATAATATTAAAAATATATCTAAACGTGCAATTCTTTGTCCAAAAAATGAGCACAGTCAAAAATTAAATGAAAAAATTTTGGATATACTTGATGGAGATTTTCACACATATTTGAGCGACAATTCTATTGATTCAACAGATGATGCTGAGAAGGAAAATTTTCCCATTGAATTTCTTAATAGTATTACCCCTTTGGGAATGCTGTGTCATAAATTAAAATTGAAAGTGGGTGCAATCTTCATTCTACTGAGAAATCTTAATAGTAAATGGGGTCTTTGTAATGGTACTAGATTCATTATCAAAATATTACAACCTAACATTATTGAAGCTGATGTATTAACAGTATCTGCAGAGGGAGAGGTTGTTCTGATTCTAAGAATTAATTTGTCCCCACCTGACACCAGATTCCCACTTAAATTGATTCGCAGACAGCTACCTGTGATGCCAGCATTTGCGATGACTATTAAGAAATCACAAGGACAAACTCTAGACAAAGTAGAAATATTCCTACCTGAAGCTGTTTTTGGACATTGTCAGTTATATGCTGCTTTCTCTCAAGTTCAAAGAGTGTGTGATGTTAAAGTTGTAAATACTTCATCACAAGGGAAATTAGTCAAGCACTCTAAAAGTGTTTTCACTCTTAATGTGGTATACAGGGAGATACTAGAATAAGTTTAATCAATTTATCAGTCATTGGTTGCATGAATGTTTTTATATCATATTTTTATTGTTTTATATTATGTTGTTTTGTTTTTATGTCATGTCTTTGTTGTTGTTACATACTGTTGTTATTGTTTATTTATTAATAAATTTATATATTTTCATATACATTTTACTAATTTTCTTTCATCTCTGACATTTATTATAGAGAAAGGGCAAATAGCAATATTAAAATATTTCCTCTAATTAATTCCTTTTTAATGTGCACAAATTTTGTGCACTGGGCCACTAGTAGGTTATAAAACATTTCATACCTATTATTTTATTTGGTCTGTGCCATAGAACTGAAGGAAGTATTATTTCTTTTTTATGTAAGGTGAAACAAATTCAGAGTCACAGATGTTACAACAATTACTCATGTCTTCAAAGTTAGGAAGTGGTAGAAACAAAATCTGAACCAAGAGCTAGAGAGGTTGAGCAGAGAAGGGATGTTGCAGCACAGTGGGGGCCCTTTTGACACAACTGAACATGAACTGTATGTTAGATACCGTCAGATGACACAAATATGAACCATAATCCTTACCTTTAAGACACATAAATGTGTGATAAATATATGTAAAGGCTGGACAACTGGTCGTTAAAAGAAAATTAAGTCCAAAATATAGTCTTCAGACGAATGCTCCTTCTATTATTTTACACTGGCTCCATTTACTTTAAACTTCCCTAATTTATGGTGCCAGAGAGAGGCTTCAAGGCCTGGCAGCATCTGTTAGGCAAGGCAAAATCCTCATTACCATTACAAGGAGGTCAGAAACTTTCAAACTTGAAAGGGAGCTCCCTCTGACCTTAGGTTTGGAAATTTGGCAACTAACATTTCATGCTACTGAGCAAGTTAGAATATTTTAATAAAATATACTTCATATTCGAAGTTGACCAAGGCAGGAGGAAGGAGGTTTAGGGTCTTAGATCATTACCATCATTTGTAACTTCCATAAAGGTTGGCAGACCATAAAAGTCTAAGTCCTCCCTGTTGCTTGCATGGGCCTTTATTTCTTACTACATCACATTCCAACCTTTCTGTATGGCTTTCAGGATCTTCCCCAAGCAATTCCTGCTGTCATGGTTAACAGGATTTGTCTTAACACCCCACATATCAGGCTCTTCCTCCAGCCTTCCTATGTGCTTTCACTGTTAACTGTGTCTGGAACACTTACCCTCTGTATCTTGCTTAGTGAAATTAGATCCATATGTCAAAGTCAACCTGCTATTCAATGTCTTTCCTATTACTGACTTTGCTTATCTCCCTCGTTCTGAAGGTTAAATATTATCTGCAATAAGAGGTCAGGATGAGGGAAGCAGGGTGGTGAAGAATTTAAAATAGTAGTACAGGATTAGAAGAAAATTTGAATTCAAGTTACAGGTCAGCCAGTAATTAGAGTAAATGACTTTGGTAAAGTTATCAAAGCTTCAAGCATTTGTTTCCCACCCAATTTCAACTCCATTATTCATTACTTGTTACTATATACTAGTTATTGATTAATTATGTCTAGATTTTGCCACTGAATATTTTATAGTCTAACAAATGATATATGCATGTAAATAATTAGAATGAAAATAAGAAGAGTGGTTAAACAGCAAGAATAAGTCACAGAAAGTTTCTCAACTTTCAGAGGAAGTAATATTAAATATCCTTTTTGTAGAAAATAGCATTTGAACTTAGCTTTGGAGCATGGACAAAAATATTCCACAGATCAAATAATATTAGGAAAATGTTAGAAAGGTATAAAATGTCATATAAATACAAGGGATAGTATTTTAACTGAGGTGAGAGGTAGAAGAAGCTTTTCTGACAAACGATCAGGTGGGGCAAGTAGTGCTTCAATACCTTAATTAGTTTTTTATTGAATGTATTGAGGTGACATTGATTCACCAAACCATATAGGTTTCAAGTGTACAACTCAATAAAACATCATCTGCACACTATACCATGTGCCCATCACCCAAAGTATATTTCCGTTTCTATTTAGCCCCCTTTGCCCTCTTCCATCTAGACTACCCTCCTCTTTAAAAAAAATATGTTTTTATTGATTTTTAGAGAGAGAGAGGAAGTGAGAAATAGAAACATTGATTTGAGCCTGGCCTGTGTGGCTCAGTGGTTGAATGTCAACCCATGAACCAAGAGATCCCTGGTTCAATTCCTGGCCAGGGCACAAACCCAGGTTGCTGGTTTGATACCTAGGAGGGGACATGCAGAAGGCAACAAATCAATGTTTCTCTCTCATTGGTGTTTCTTTTTAAAAAATTATGTTTTTATTGATTTCAGGGAGAGGAAGGTAGAGAGGACAGAGATAGAAACATCAATGACAAGAATCATTGATTGGCTGCCTCCTGCATGTCCCTTACTGGGGATCAAGCCTGAAACCTGGGTATGTGCCCTGACCTTGAACCAAACTGTAACCTCCTGGTTCATGTGTTGATGTGAAACTATTGAACCACACCAACCAGTCCCCACCCCCCTTTCCTGATGGCTATCACCATGCTGTTGTCTGTGTTTGTGTGAAAAAACAGAGAGCCCCTGTTACATTGTATATGAAAACATTTCAGGGCTACCTGGAACAGAGGGCTCAGAAATAGCTTCAGAAAATGCTCAGTAAGTTAGGCAGCAGAGGGCTTATTTGAAGAGAACCACTGATATGGTTCACATAACTCTAAGATAAAGGGTAAAAGAATATACCAGCAAGACAAAAATCTAATTTCAGCTTATATGAAGAATAAGGACAACTGCCTCAGGTTCCACCCACGGAAGGTTGTGGTGGGGTGGGGGGGGCACCTATAGCAGTTAGTGGATATAAAGCTGAGGAGGAGACCGACAACAGCTAAATTACTCAATATGAAATCCACCACCAAAGTTACAACCATCTTGGAGCTTTGTCTATCTGTATGGTCCACCCTCCCCTAAGCTGTTCTCCAGGCTACTCGCTGCCATTATCACCTAGGTTCAGATAATACAGACTATCGCTTTGTAACAGTTTTAGATATGAGTATGCATGCCTCCTTAGGATGAATCTTCTTGTACTTCTTTACATGAGGAATCCATGCCAGTGTATAATGCCCAAACTTTCTTTCATAGTGTTTTTCTTCATTCTTAGAGAGTGATTGAAATATTTTCATAAAAAACAATCATTTACTATTGCACCAAAAAAGATACCTAGGAATAAACTTAACTAAGGAGATAAAAGACCTATACTCAGAAAACTACAGGGTATTGCAAAAAGAGATAGAGGAAGACATAAACAGATGGAAGAACATACCGTGTTCACGGATAGGCAGAATCAGCATCATTAAAATGTCCATACTACCCAAAAGCAGATTCAATGCAATCCCCATTAAAATACCATATTTCACAGTACTAAAACAAATTCCCCCAAAATTCCTCTGGAATAAAAAAGGCCCAGAGAAAGAAGAACAAAGTTGGAAGGATAACAATACCAGATATCAAACTATATTATAAAGCCACGGTTCTCAAAACTGCCTAGTACTGGCACAAGAACAGAAATATAGACCAATGAATGGAACAGAACAGAGAACCTAGAAATTAACCCAAGCCATTATGTTCAACTAATATTTGATATAGGAGATAAGAGCATACAATGAAGTTAAGACAGTCTCTTCAATAAATGGTGCTGGGAAAATTGGTCAGATGTATGCAAAAAGATGAAACTAGATCACCAACTTCCACCATACACAAAAACAAAGTCAAAATGGACTTAAGGGACTTAAATGTAAGATGGAAAACCATAAAAATTTTACAAGACTCCATAGACAGCAAAATATCACACATAAATCTTAGCAATATCTCTTCTGACACAGCTCCTAGGGCAATGGAGACTAAAGAGAAAATAAATGAATAGGACTAGACCAAAATAAAAAGCTGCACAGCAAAAGAAACCACCAACAAAACAACTGCACAGGAGAACACATTTGCCAATGCTATCTCAAATAAAGTTTTAATCTCCATAATTTACAGGGAACTCATACAATTTAACAAAAGGGAGATAAACAATCCAATAAAAAATGGGCAAAGGACCTAATTAGACACTTTTCGAAAGAGGACATTTAGAAGGCCAAGAGACATATGAAAACATGCTCAAAGTCACTAATCATCTGAGAGATGCAAATCAAAACAACAATGAGATACCATCTCACACCTGTCAGAATAGGTTGCATCAACAAATCAACAAACGACAAGTGCTGGAGAGGATGTGGAAAAAAAAAAAAAAGGAACCCTCCTGTACTGCTGGTGGGAATGGACACTGGTACAGCCACTGTCAAAAACAGTATGGAGAGTCCTCAAAAAAATAAAAATGGAACTCCCATTTGACCCAGTAATCTTACTTCTGGGAATATATCCCAAGAAACCAGAAACACTAATCAGAAAGGACATATGCACCCCTATGTTTATAACAGCACAATTTATAATAACTAAGATTTGGAAACAGTCTAAGTGCCCATCAACAGATGAGTAGATTACAAAACTGTAGTATATATACACAATGGAATACTATGCTGCCATAGAAAAGAAGGAACTTTAACCATTTGCAGCAGCATGGATGGAACTGGAGAGCATTATGCTAAGTGAAATAAGCCAGTTGGAGAGAGATAAATATCATATTATCTCACTCATATGTGGATTATAATGAACAACATAACTGATGAGCAAAAACAGATCCACAGACAGAGAATGATCTATCAGAAAGTCAAACCTCAGGGGGAAGGTAAGAGAGCATGGGGGTAAGAGGAGGAGATCAACATAAACTGATGAACAAAAGTAGATCCATAGACAAAGAAGCACTGAAAAGATTGTCCAATCTCAGAGAGAAGGCAGGGGAGGGAGGGCTAAGAGATCAACCAAAGGACTTGTATGCATACATATTAGCATAACCAATGGACTCAGACACTGGGGCAGTGGGGGCTTGTCTGTGGCATGGGAGTGGTTGGAGGATGTCAATCGGAAAAAAAAGATACATATGTAATACTTTATACCATAAAAATTTTCTCAAGTTCAGTTGACATACAATATTATATTAGTGTCAGGTATGCAACCCTGTGATTATACATTATATAACTTATGAAGTAATCACCCAGATAACTTTTGTACCTACCTGACACCATACACAGTTATTATAATACTAAAGACCTGGTGCACGAAATTCGTGCATGGGGGGGGGGTTCCCCTCAGCCCAACCTGCACCCTCTCCAATCTGGGACCTCTTGGGGAATGTCCGACTGCCAGTTTAGGCCCGATCTGGGACCCATCAGCGCTAAACCGGCAGTCAGTCATCCCTCTCACAATCCTGGACTACTGGCTCCTAACTGCACACCTGCCTGCTTGCCTGATTGCCCCCCCTCTCTTCTCCCCCTGCTGGCCTGGTCACCCCTAACTCCCCCCCCTGCAAACCTGATCACCCCTAACTGCCTCTGCCTGCCAGCCTGATCACCCCTAACAGCCTTGTTGTCCCCAACTGCCCCCCCCTGCTGACCTGGTGGCTCCATGCAGCTTGCAGTTTGGTCATTTGGTAGCCCCTCATTTCCCACCCTGTTGGCCTGGTTGCCCTACACAGCCTGCTGCTCAGATTTTGGTCATTTATCACTAACCCCCCTGCTGCCCTGGTCACCCCATGCAGCCTGTTCAGTAATCCGTTCTGTTGCGATGGTCACTTAAGCTTTTATATAGATAGATTATCCTATATAATAAAAGACTATGTGCAAATTATCCCCTTGACTGGAGTTCAACCAGGGGATGGGGCCAGCCAGCCAACTGCCTGAGGCCTCTTTCTCCAGCCAGCCCAGCCCTGTTGGCCCACATTGAGGTAGGCTGGCCAGACACCACCCATGCACAAATTTGTGCACTGGGCCTCTAGTTCACTATATTCCCTGTGCTGTACTCTATATCCCCATGACTATTCTGTCACTACCAATCTGTAATTAATTCTGTCACCTTTTTCAACCAGTCCCTCAATTGCTCTCCCATTTAGCAGGACTCAGTTTGTTCTCTGTATCTATCTATGAGTTTGTTTCTGTTTTGTTTGCTCTTTTATTTTTTTTAGATTCCACATATAAGAGAAATCATATGGTATTTGTCTTTCTCTGTCTGACTTATTTTACTTCCTATAATACCCTCTAGGTCCACCAATGTTGTGGCAAATGGCAAGAATTTATTCATCTTTATGGCTGAATCATATTCCATTGAATACATGCACCAATTCTTTATCTACGTATCTATTAACTAGGGGCCCAGTGCACAAAAATTTGTGCACTCAGGAGGTCCCTCAGCCAGGCCTGTGCCCTCTCACAGTCTGGGACCCCTCTGGGGATGTCCACCTGCTGGCATGCCTGGCCAGCCTGGGTGAGGGGCTAATGGCTGTTTGCAGGCTGGCCACGCCCCCCAGTGGGGACCCTGACCCCATGGGGGTGTGGCCAGCCAGGGTGCAGGCATGAGGGCCTTTTCCAAACTTTCAGGCTGCCCACAGTCCTTTCAGGTTTTGGGTCCCTGCTGGGGTACCTGGCCAGCCTGGGAGAGGAGCTTAGGGGCATTTTCAGGCTGCCTACAGTCCCTTCAGGTTTTGGGTCCCTACTGGGGTACCTGGCCAGCCTGGATGAGGGGCTGATGGCTGTTTGCAGGCTGTACAAGCCCCCCAGTGGGGTCCCTCACCCCATTTGGGTGTGGTCAGCCAGGGTGCAGGCCTGAGAGCCTTTTTCAAACTTTCAGGCTGCCCACAGTCCCTTCAGGTTTATGGTCCCTACTGGGGTACCTGGCTAGCCTGTGTGAGGGGCTGATGGCTGTTTGAAGGCTGGCCACAGTCTCTTGAGGGTCCAGGTCCCTTCTAGGGTACCTGGCCAGCCTGGCTGAGGGGCTGATGGCTGTCTGCAGGCTGGCCAAGCCCCCCAGTGGCGTCCCTCACCCCATTGGGGTGTGGCCAGCGTGGGTGACGGGCTGATTGGTGCTTTCAGGCTTTCAGGCTGTCCACAGCTCCCATTGACCCAATGTCCCAGCAAGGCTGGCTGGAAGCAGGTTTCTGGGGTTTGTTTATCTTCTATAATTGATACACTGTTCCTTTAAGTCAAGGCCTAGGCAGGCAATGGAGCCTCCTATCTGCTTTAGTTTGTGGCTTCTATAATTGAAATAATGTTGCCTCGCAGCCAGGACTGCTGTTTGGTTCAACTGCGAGGCTTCTATAATTGAGACAATGTTGCAAATATGTTGTTGCCTGTAGCCAAGAGAAGCCCAGGCTGCTGGCAAACAATTTTACTCCTGCTGGAACAGAAGCTGCCTGTTTACTCAGCTCTGTGAGTGCTCGCCTCTATGTTGGCTGGGTTAATTTGCATATAGCCACTCTGATTGGCTGGTGGGCATGGCTTAGGCATCCCGAAAAAATGGTCAATTTCAATATTATGCTTTTATTAGATTAGATGGACACTTATATTGCTTCCATATCTTGGCTATCTAAATTAATAAAAGCATAATATTAAAATTAAGCATCTCTTTGGGACTGGTAAGCCATGCCCACCAGCCAATCAGAGTGACTGTATGCAAATTAACCCAGCCAACATGGAGGCCACCACTCATGGACCTGAGTAAACGGCAGCTTCCATTGCAGCAGGAGTGAAAATGAAACTGTTTGCAGCCCGCTCCGCTTATCCTGGCTCAAGGCAAAACATGTTTGCAATAAAGTATCAATCATAGAATCCTCGGGAGCTGAAGGAAATAGCAGGCCTGGCCTGACTACTGAGGATAACAATGTCTCATTATAGAAGCCAATGTGAAGCAGAGAGGAGGTTTCATTACTAGGCCTCAGCTTAAAGGAACACTGTATCAATTATAGAAGATAAACAAATCCCAGAAACCTGCTTCCAATCAGCCTTGCTGGGATATTGGGTCAATGGGAGCTGTGGGCAGCCTTAAAGCTTGAAAGTGCCAATCAGTCCATCACCCAGGCTGGCCACACCCCAATGGGGTGAGGGACGTCACTGAGGGGCTTGACCAACCTGCAAACAGCCATCAATCCCTCACCCAGGCTAACCAGGTACCCCAGTAGGTTCCCAAAACCTGAAGGGACTGTGGGAAGCCTGAAAACGCCCCTCAGCTCTCACCCAGGCTGCCCACACCCCAATGGGGTGAGGGACCCCACTGGGGGACGTGGCCAGCCTGCAAACAGCCATCAGCCCCTCACCCAGGCTGGCCAGGTACCCGAATAAGGACCCAAAACC
This sequence comes from Murina feae, assembly GCA_004026665.1. Classification (NCBI taxonomy): domain Eukaryota; kingdom Metazoa; phylum Chordata; class Mammalia; order Chiroptera; family Vespertilionidae; genus Murina; species Murina feae. Next base: position 10,393 of record PVJC01035137.1, read on the forward strand.
TGAAGGGGTTGTGGGCAGCCTGTAAATGGCCCTCAGCTCCTCCCCCAGGCTGGCCACACCCCCATGGGGTCAGGGTTCCCACTGGGAGGCTTGGCCAGCCTGCAAACAGCCATCAGCCCCTCACCAAGCTGGCCAGTCACGCCAGCAGGTGGACATCCCCAGAGGGGTCCCAGACTGTGAGAGGGCACAGGCCTGGCTGAGGGACCTCCCGAGTGCACAAATGTTTGTGCACAGGGCCCCTAGTCCTATATAATAAAAGCCTAATATGCTAAGTGTCCAGTCGTCTAGTCAGCCATTCAACCAATCACAGTGTAATATGCTAATGATATGCTAAGGCTGCTTAACCACTCACTATGATGTGCCCTGACCACCAGGGGTCAGACAGTCAACTTGTCAACCATTTGCTATGATATGCATTGACCACCAGCGGGCTAATGCTCCAATGGTAGGTTAGCTTGCTGCTGGGTTCCAGCCAATAGGGACTGAGCAAAATGGGCCAGGCATGCTCTAGAGCCCTCCCATGTTCCCTCACCAGTTGGCTAACCTTCCATGTCCCTAACCAGCCATGATTGTGCACCAGTGGGGTCACTTGGCTTGACCTGCACCCTCTCACAATCCTGGCTAAGGGACCCCCCAAGTGCATGAATTTCATGCACTAAGCCTCTAGTTGTAAATAATGCTGCAATGAATATATAGATGCATATGTCTTTTCAAATTAGTATTTTGTGTTTTATTGAATAAGTACCCAGAAAGTGGTATTGCAGGGTCCTTCTTTGCCTTTTGTTATAACCTTTGTTTTAAAGTCTGTTTTGTTTGGTATAAATATTGTTATCTAACTTTTTTTTGTTCCATTTTCATGGTATGTATTTTTTCATCCCTTTAGTTTCAGTTTATGTGTGCCTTACAGGCTGAAGTGAGTCTCTTGTAGGCAGTATATATAAGGGTCTTGTTTTCTTATCTATTCAGTTACCTTGTGTCTTTTGAATGGAGCACGTAATTCATTTATGTTTAATGTATTTGTTGACAGATATGTAGTTACTAATATTTTATTATTCATGTATTTTTTATTTTATCTTCTTCTAAAGAAGTCTCTAACATTTCTTGTAATACTACTTGGTGGCAATGAACTCGTTTAGTTTTTTCTTGTCTGGGAAGCTAGTTATCTGCCCTTGATTCTAAATGATAGCTTTGGTGGGTAATCTTGGTTGTAGATCCTTACTTTTCATCACTTTAACTATTTTATTCCAGTTCATTCTGGCCTGCAACATTTCTGTTGAGAAATCAGCTGATAGTCTTATGGTAGCACCCTTGTAGTTAACTAACTGCTTTTTTCTTGCTTCTTTTAACATTATTTGTTTGTCTTTAAACTTCAGCATTTTAATTATGATGTTTCTTGGTGTGGTCCTCCTTGGGTTCATTTGTTTGAGATCTGTACTTCTTCACTTCTATGTCTATTTTCTCCACTAGGTTAGAGAAATTTTTAGTCATTATTTTTTCAAATAGGTTTTCAATTCTTTGCTCTCTCTTCTCCTTCTGGTACTCCTTAGATGTAAATATTGGTAATTTGGGGGGACTTATTTTATTTTTGCTATTCTGATTGTTTTTTTTTCCTGCTATCTTACGGTCCGAATTGCTGATTCAATCCTTTGTTCCATCTAACCTGCTGATTCTCTCTAATGTATTCTTCTTTCCAGTTATTATATTATTCATTTATGAATGGCTTTTTTAATGTTTTAATGTTTTCTATACCCATTTTTATGTTTCTAATCTCTTTGTTAAAGTTCTCACCTAGGTAGATAAACCTCCTTATAACCAGTGTTTTGAACTCTGCTTCTAGTAGATTTTTATCTCCATTTTATTTAGTTATTTTTTCAAGAGTTTTATTCTGTTCTTTCATTTGGGACATGTTTATTTGTTTCCTCATTTTGGCTGCCTCCATGTGTTTGCTTTTCTAAGCATTAACTAGATCTTCTACCTCTCCCAGTTTTGATAAAGTAGACTTATGTAGTATGTGTCCTATGGAGCCCAGTGACACAGTTTCCCTGGTCACCTGAGCTAGGTACTCCAAGTGTGTCCCTTGAACCTGATGTGTGTGCCCTCCTGTTGTAGTTGAGCCTTGATTGCTGTTGGTACATCAATGGAAAGGATTTACCCTCTGGATGATTATTTGTGAGGACTGGCTATGACTACAATGAAGAGCTATTGTGTAGGGTTTGGTCCTATGTAGCAAGATACACTTTTGTGGGCTCTGATACCTGCCAAATCTGCTGTTTGAGTGTGTCATTTGTGGAGGTGTTTGGGTGGTGCTCTTGTGCGGTCTGAAGGTGGGCACTGCTTGTTTTGGTTTTAGGTCCTCTTAAGAGAAGGTGCTGGCCAAAGTCTGCCACTGCCTGTGCCCTGCTTGGGGCCACTTGGTTTGGGCTACCATGAGATATGTAGGTGGTTGCCACTTGTGCTGGGCTTAGAGGTGTCTTGGAGAGGCTAAGCTGAAAAAATGATGCTGGCTTCCACTAGCATTGGGCTTGGGGCTACTTAGCCAGAGGTATGGGGCATGTTGAGACCAGTACCTGCTTGTTTGGTGTTTGTGAACCTTTGAAAGATTTTGGAAAAGTCTGCAGCATGAGTCAAGACGTCTCTTTGTATGGGAAAGCCACTGGAATGACTTGAATGGGGCTGTAAGTTGGGTGGAGGCAGGGTCTCAGAGAATCATGAGCAGATCAAAAGGTGTCAGCCATGTTGATGGAGACATTGATTTGGTTCCACCTGCTGGCTTTTTGTGGGGAGAGCTCAGCAAAGAAACAATGGTCTCTTCAGGTATTTCTGTCTGGGAATAAGCCACCCCTCCAGCCCTAATCCTGAAGCCATACATTTTAGTTCTTCCTCATATGTCCATGGTGCACTTTAAGGCTTCTTTCTCAGTGCTGGAACTCAGAGGGAGTGAGTCCGAGTAAGTTTGTGTGCAAGTCCTTTTAAGAAGAACAGTTTGGTATTTCAGCAGCCTCTGTCTTTCTCAGCCTTAATCCCTTATGGTTTTACAGCCAGAAGTTATGAGGACTTCTTTCACTGGCATTGGAAGCCTAAGCTGAAGAGAGTAGTGTGGGGCTGGAACCCCTACATAGCCACAACATTTCTCCTGATTTTTGACTACCACACATATGTGCGGGATCAGCCCATTCTGCATTTCTACACCTACTTATAGGCCAATCCAAGTTGTTTTTTAAATACAAATGGTCTCTCTTACTCATGCCTCAGACTTTTTAAAAATCTCTCAAATAAGCAGCATCTGGCCTTAGTGAGTGTCATAACTCTTGCTAACTGGCCTTGGGCCAGGACTAGCAGCATCCAACCTTAGTTTAGAGCCTGCCCTTTACCAGAGAAATTCCAACCCAAGCATAAATAGAAGCCATGCTCAGATAACTCTGTAGCTCCTGTAAGGTGGCCCTAAGCAGAGCATAGGCAATGGCAACCTTGCACATCCCTGGAGGCCCCAGAGCCAGTGCACTAGGTAGATAGCTTCAGACTAAGCCAGATTAAAACTTTACCATCTCCACAGGTGACACACACAAGGGATGGACTTGGTGAGCACCATAGCTCCACTGAAGGAAGTCCTGCTCCATAGGGTTGTCTCCTGCAGAGAAGCTCTTCCATTATACTTGCAGCAGGTCCTCACAGCCAATTGACCTGGGGGGGTCAATTAATCCCAGTGACATTAACAGCAATCAAGGATAATGCACACAGCCCACAAAGGGGGCACATCTAGAGTTCCCAGCTCGGGTGACTGGGGAGGCTGAGCCACTGGGGTGTACAGGACACCTACTACACAAGGCCATTCTACCAAGTCTGGGAGTCCCAGCAATTCTACCTAATACATTGAAACAAAACATGGAGGCAGCCAAAATGAGACAAAGAAACAGGTCCCAAATGAGCAAACTGGAGAAGTCTCCAGAAAAAAATAATGGAGTTGAAATTGGGTAGGAAGAAAATGCTTGAAGCTTTGATAACTACCAAAGTCATTTACTCTAATTACTGGCCGACCTGGAACTTGAATTCAAATTTTCTCCTAACCTGTACTACTATTTAAAATAAATAAATGAGATGGAAGCAAATAAACTGCTAGATACAGAGTTCAAAATAATGGTTATAAGGAAACTTAAGGAAATTAGTGAGAATATCCAAAGTATTAAAAAGGACATAGGAATTATAAAAAGAGTAATAAATAAAGCACACACTAACTATAAAACAACTAAATATGTACTTTTCCTGGTGGAAAAATAGGTTATATCTACAATACTCATTTATTAATATACTAAAGGCCCAGTGCACAAATTCGTGCATGGGTGGGGTCCCTCAGGGTGGCCTGCAGAGATTGGGCCCCAGCTCATGCCCCCAGCCTCATAGCCCCACAGCCCCTTCTGGCACCATGCCTTGGGCTGGCACGGTCCCCTCACCTGCTTCACCATCCTGCCTGTGGGGTGATCTATGGGGGCCAGGCCCCCCATCTCCTTCAGTGCCTGGGAGTTGAGCACAACCCTGCCCCCCATCGCCACTGCTGGTTACTGTCTGTGGGGCAATCTGTGGGGCGATCAGGACCCTGCTCGCACCCACCTTGTCCTGGCATCGCCCAGGTGGCAGCACCTCCACTGCCACCTGCTGCCAGCACCGTGTCAGTAATGCCCACCATGTTCCATTCCATCCCCTAGTGGTCAGAGCATGTCATAGCAAGCAGTTGAACTCTAGGTTGAGCAACCGCCCAAGGGACAATTTGCATATTAGCCTTTTATTATATAGGATGATACTATTGAAATAAAGAATATTTTACAGGGAATAAACAGTAGAGTAGATGAAACTAATATTCTAATTAGTGACTTGGAATATAAGAAAGCAAAAAACACCCAATCAGAACAGCAAAAAAAAAAAAAATTTTTTCAAAAAATGATGATAGTGTAAGGAGCCACTGGGACTTCAAAAATATCAACATTTGCCTCATGGTGGTACCAGAAGGAGAAGAATCAAAACAAGAAATTAAAAACCCATTTGAAAAAACAATGCCAGAAAACTCCCATAACCTGGTGAAGGAAATAGACATACAAACCCAAAAAGCACAGAAAACCCCAAACAAGATGAAACCAAAAATGCCCCCACAAAGACTCATCATAATTAAAATGCAAAAGATTAAAGACAAAGAGAATTTTAAAAGCAGTTACAAGGGAACTCCCATAAGACTATAAAGCTGATTTCTCAACAGAAACTTTGCAGGCCAGAATAGATTGACAAGAAATATTTAAAGTGATGAAAAGCAAGGACTTACAACCAAGATTATTCTATCCAGCAAAGCTATCATTTAGAATCAGACATATAGTTTCCCAGACAAGGAAAAGCTAAAAAAGTTCATCACCATCAAACCAGTATTACATGAAATGTTAAAACCTAAAAAGAGGAAAAAAAGACATGAAAAATAAAATAGCAATAAATGCATATCTATCAACAATTGAATCTAAAAAACAAAATAAACAAACAAGCAGAACATAAACAGATTCATAGATACAGAAAATATTTTGATAGCTGCCAGCTGGCAGGGGATTGGGGGAGTGGGTGAAAACAATGCAGGGATTAAGAAGTACAAATTTGTTGTTACAGAATTGTCATGGGGATGTAAAATACAGCATAGAGAATACAGTTAATAATATTCTAATAACTATGTATAATGATAAGTGGGTGTAAGATTTATTGGTATAATCACTTACTAAGTCATATAATATACTAGAGGCCCAATGCATGGATTTGTGCATTGGTGGGGTCCCTCAGCCTGACCTGTGCCCTCTCATAATACAGGAACCCTCAAGGGATGTTGAAGAACTGGTTTTAGCCTAATTCTTGCAGGCCAGGCCGAGGGACCCCAAGTATGCATATAAGATCTTTGGTTAATTTCTTTCTGCCCTCCCCCCTTCCCTGTGAGCTTCATCAGTCTGTTCCATGTTTTCATGCCTGTGCATTGAGCATCTGCTCCCTAGTGGTCAGTGCACATCATAGCTACCAGCCAGTTGCATATATATATATATGAAATCGTATTTTCCTGTATATAAGATGATGTTTTAACCCAGGAAAATCTTCTCAAAAGTGAGGGGTCATCAATGGAGCCAGACAAAGACTGCAAGTGTCTCTGGTCGGCTTCTTTTTGTGCTGCACACGGTCTCTGTCTGGACCTTTTAATCCAGGAAAATCTTCTCAAAAGTTGGGGATTGTCTTATACTCCCAGTCGTCTTATACATTGGAAAACACGGTATATATATATAATCACTGGGGTGTACACCTGAAACTAATATAATATTGGATATCAACTGTAATTGAAAAATAAAATATGATTAAAAATAAAATAATGAATAAATAAATAAATAAATAAGTATATGACCTATAAAAAAACTAAATACTTACTTTTCCTGGTGGGAAAATAGATTGTATCTTCAAGACTGAGTTAGTAATGTATGATGCTACCTAACGTGTATCGTTTTATATTCTGCCTGATTTGATTATTAATAATTCACATTTGTGTGGTGTTCAATTTATAAAGCACTCTAACATATTTCTTATTATTTATTTTATGTTGATCTCTGCCAAGAATCCTGTGAGTGTGAATGGGTATATGTTATTATTCCTATTTTACAGATGATGAATAAGAGGTTAAAGAAGTTGAGCACCAGATAGCTTGCATTAGAATCCAGACATCATGGTTCCAAGCTTCTTCTACTTTGATGTGAGATCTTCAAGGGACACAAACATGACATTATGTTGTGTACCCCTTTCCAGGTCAAAAGTTGTTATCTAACTCAAAGTTTATCATCACACAACTTTATCTGTTGGAATGCTTGCTAACAAGAAACCCAAGGCTAACTTCCTGAATTAGCAGGGAGGTACATGCTAGGAGTCAGACATTTTATATTCTATTTCCAGATACTGTGTCAAATACACTTTTACCAAGAAAAGAGAAAAATGGATGATGATAAAATTTTAATAGTCTCCCAGAATCTCCCAAAGATTTTCACTTCCCAGGGTGCCAGCAAGTGCCCTGCCATCTAGTGGTCTTTTTCAGAAATGTCACCTTCCTGCTATCTATGGGATGAGACATCTTGTAGATATTCAATTTTCCATTCATATGGAATAGAGTATGAAAGTGATCTCTGAATCAAGCTATGTGGCAGATACCCCACTGCATTATACACACATCCTCAAGCTAGACTTCTTGGAAAGGATTGTGTTAAAAGTTAAAAGTTTAGATTGTTTTTGGGTTATGGATATTTTAATGATTTGAGTCTACCAATCCATGAACATGGTATAATCTTCCATTTGTTTAAGTCTTCCTCTATCTCTTTATTCAGCATCCTGAAATTTTCTGCGTACAGGTCCTTTACTTCTTTGGTTGAATTTATTCCTAGGTATCTTAAATTTTTTTGCAATGTTAAATGGGATTGTTTTTTACTTTATCTTTCTGTGAGTTCATTATTGGGGTATAAAAAACCCATAGATTTCTGGGTGTTAATTTTTCATCCTCCTACATTGCCAAATTCCTTTGTTAGTTCTAGATGTTTTTTGATGGAATCTTTTAGGGGTTTCTATGTACAATATCAGATCATCTGAGAATAATGAAAACTTTACTTCTTTTTCAATTTGGATGCCTTTTATTTCTTCTTCTTGTCTGATCCCTATGGCTAGCAAATCCAGTATTATATCAAACAGGAGTGGTGAAAGTGGGCATCCCTTTCTTGTTCCTGTTCTTAGGGGAAATAGCTTCAGGTTTTGCCCATTGGATATGATGTTGGTTGTAGGTCTGTCAGTCATATAAGGCTTTTATTATGGTGAGGTATAATCCCTCTATTCCCACTTTGCTGAGAGTTTTTATCAGCAATCTATAGATTCAATGCACTCTCCATTAAAACACCAACGGCATACTTCAAAAACCTAGAACAAACTCTCCAAAAATTTATCTGGAATAAAAAAGGACCCTGAATAGCCACAGAAATCTTGAGAAA
>PVJC01035138.1:0-18417 GCA_004026665.1 Murina feae
GATCAGGGAGCAGGAAAAGGCTGGCCTGACCACGAGGCGGGGTTTTCCCTGCTTTCTGGTGGCTGGAGGAAGATGGGCAGTAGGCAAGCTTGGGAGGCAGGCCGCACCCAGCCCTGGCCACGCTCAAAAAAGAGAACAACATGCAGGGGAGGGCAAGAGTCTGAGAGATCAACATAGAGGGGATGCCTGCTCCAAGCCTTGATGGTGTGCCTGGGGGCAGGCCTCCAGCAGGTAGACACACACAGGAGGACTGCTCGGAGCCTCAGATGCGGCTGGGGGCAGGTCCCCAGTGGTCATACACACACACACACACACACACACACACACACACACACAAAAGGCGCCTGGCAGACTGGGGCCATCATAGGACATCCACTGAGGGGTCCCAGACTGTGAGAGGGCACAGGCCGGGCTAAGGGACTCCCTCCACCCCAAGTGCACAGATTTTTGTGCACCGGGCCCCTAGTAAAATAATAAACACCTACCTTGACTGCTGTGGCTCAGTTGGTTTAGCATCGACCTGTGCACTGAAAAGGTTGCCAATTTGATTTCCAGTCAGGACACATGCCTGGTTTGGGGGCTTAATCCTTAGTAGGGCGTGTGCAGGAGGCAGTCAATCTATGTTACACTCTCACATGGATGTTTCTCTCTCTCCCTCTCCCTTCACTTCTCTAAAAATGAACAAAAAAAATTTTTTAAATAAACTCCACATTAAAATGGGCAAAGCATTTGATTAGCCATTTCTCCAAAGAAAACATATGAATGGCCATTAAGTTAATGAAAAGATGATTAGCATCATTAGTCATTAGGGAAATACACACACGAACACATACACACAGTGAGATACCACTTCACACACCCTCTAGATGGCTATAAGCAAACAGACATATAATATAGAGTGCTGGCAAGGACATGAAAAAACTGGATCCCTCATACATTACTGATGGGAGTGTAAAATGGTACAGCTGCTTTGGAAAATAGTCTGGCTTTTCCTTAAAAATATAAACATAGAATTACTATATGACCCAGTGACTCCATTCCTATGTGTACATTCAAGATAAATTTAGACATGTTTATACCAAAACTTGTATATGAATGTTCATCACAGCTAAAAGGTAGAAGTAAATGTCCATTGACTGATGAATGGCTAAATAAAATGCGGTATATCCAGAAAATGGTTTATTATATAGCAATAAAAGGGAATAAACTGATACATGCTACAACATGGATAACCCTCAAAAACTTTATGCTATGTGAAAGAAGTCAATCACAAGGGGTTGCATATTGTATAAGTACAATTCCATTTCTATGAAGTATCCAGCTGTCTATTCCTGGAACTCATCACCAGAATTATAGTTCTGAAATTTTTAATTTATGTCATTCTGTGTTCTCATCATCCTATTATTTCAGCTTTTATTCATTACTCCTACTACACCTGTCACTCTACCTTGTTGAGACCTCCAGGGTTTTAAACTCCTCCTTATTGTCTGTCAACCCTCTCCTCTCTTTACTATCTCTACTTTCTAGCTCAGACCACGTGATCTGTCATTTTAATTATTTTCTTGCCAATATTAAGTCCTTTGCTCAAATGTCCATCCTGTCCACCTGGAAAGACTCCAACCTTGTAATTGTCCATTTAATCTACCCCTACATCTAGATTATTGAGTACTATTGTAGAAAATCATGCAAGAGGTCTATTGGTACCCCTCAAATATGGTACCTACCAACTTCTGTTGTGCTCAACCCTGCCCCCCCTTCTCCAATACTACGACTTATAACAGTATTAGATTCCTAGGGCTGACGTAACAAAACAAAACAAAAATCAAGTGGCTTAAAACCATAAAAATGTATTGTTTTGAAGTTCTGGAGGCTAAAAGTCCAAAATCAAGGGATTGGCAGGACCATGTTCTACTGAAGGCTCTAGAGGAGGATCATTTCTTGCCTCTTTCTAGCTTCTGGCAGTTGCCAGCAATCCTATGTTTCTTGCTTTACAGCTGTATCATCCTGTTCTCTGCCTCTCTCATCACACGGCCTTCTCCCAGTGTGCCTATCTCTGTGTCTCTTGTCCTCTTGTAAGGATTCCAGTCATACTGGCTTAAGCCCACTAATGACTTTATATTAACTTGATTACATCTGCAGAGACCCTTCTACTGTCTCTGAACAGATGGCCTCACCTCCTATTTCACAGAGAAAATAAAAGTTATAAGCCATCAGAAGGAAACTCAACTTCCAACTACTAAATCAAGTACCTGATTTTACTGTATGCAGGCATTCTTTCTTCTTTCTATCATTTCATGGAAGAATTGCTGCTTTTCCTATTTAAAACTAATCTCTAAAAGAGTTTTTCTGGTCAGGTCACAAGTAAGAAGCAACTAGTGAATGCAGGGTGGGTGGAGCAACAAGTCGATGTTTCTTTTTCTCTCCCATCCCCCCTCTCTCTCAAAATCAATCAATAAATAAAAGAATTTTTCAAACTTGATGCCCAAAGCTGACCTCATCATCTTCCTCTCAAAATCTATTTCTCTTTCCGTGTTCTCTTTTTTGTTGTTGTTGAATGGCACACTGTTTACCCAGTTGCCCAAGCAAAAAACCACAGGATTCACCCTTGACTTTGCTTCTTTCCCTTACTCTGTCCATCCCAACACTCTCCAAGTCCTACTTAACTGAGCAGAAACACAGTTTCCTTAGGATTTAACACTACATGTGTATTAATGAAGCCCACACTTGTATTCACGTTTAGGCACCCAAATAATATTCAATTGATTTCATAGCCACCTACAACACTCTTTCCCATCTGAAGTTATGAAATCACATTTCCCCCCCACATCTTGTAATTGTAGGGTTGATTTCATGCATTTAAATGTATAATTTGACATTTTCTCCTGTATTTTTTCATCTCCTTTGATTCGGCCTATCATAGACTTATCATCCAAGTATCCTTTGGGAATCTTTATTTTCTCTTCCAGTCATGCATGAAACCTGAGAACATGATCATTTCAAGATAAGAGAATTCATGGAAAATGTTAGACATAGTACCTGGCACATAATAAGCCCTTAATAAACATTAACAATTGTGGCGGTTGTTATTATTTCAATACTCAGCACAGAGTCTGGACCAGAGTAGACCTTTAATAAATACTTATTTATTAATGAATGAATGATCCATTAATAAATCAAAGATTGATAGAATGAATACATCTCAAGCCCAGTAAACTTGATATTATTATCCCTTTTCTGCAGATAGGGAAACTGAGGCTCAGAGAGGTTAAATAACTTTCCCAAAGTCACTCAGCTGGAAAGTGGTGGAACCAAGACTGGAACCTAGTTTTGACTGACTTCTAGGCATATGTGACTAATCCTCCTCAACCTTGCTTTCTCATATCTATATTCAGATTAGATATAACAACTAAGTTCTGGAGTCAAAGTGAAGGCTGAGAGGCTTCCCAAGGTTCTGTATTCCAAGCCTTAGAAAAGCTGATTCTCCTGCTTATGGCCCTTGAGCACAGGATTATGGAAGAGGCCAAGAGATGGCATCATAGCACTGGGAGCCCCACCTCTTGCCTTTCTTATGGGCCTCCCATTTTCTCTGCCTTCAGATCTCTGCTTAGCTGTTTCTCCCAAGGAACTAACAATGTCATGTGTCCCCAAGGGGATACATTTAAGACAAGGAGCCAAACCCCAGGTGAGTAATTCCACTGCTTGTCAGGACTGGGGTCAATGGAGTCTGGGGCCCAGAAAAGAAGCAAAAATGGTATAAAGAACACTGAGACCTGTAGGAGACCTGTAGGTACCTCCCTGGCTGACAATTTCCTTTTCTGTCAAAATGGGGGAGGGGGTGATATTCCTTGCCCTGTCTGCCTCATGGGACTGTTTGAGGCACATTAATAATAACAGCTAACATTATTGAGTGCCACCTCTGTACCGGATACTGTGTTGAGTGTCTTTCATATCCTCCCAGCTAGTCCTATGAAATAGGTAGACTGTTTACCTCTTCCCCACTCCCCCCACCCCACCCCACCCCCCACAAATGAGGAAACCAAGATTCATGGAATTAAGTTACTTGCCCAAGTGCTCTAACTCTAAGTGACAGATCTGAAATTTGAAACTGGGCTGCCTTTGAGCCCTTCAGGCTGCAAGACCACGGCCTGGAGAATGTTTGTGAACTCTAAGGAATGATATAAGCCTTGTACATTTTTTGTACAAGAATGTACTGTATAAATATGCAGCTTGTTAAGATTGAGACTGAAAGAGGGTGCCTGGTGGAGATAATTTTCCAAGGAGGCAGTAGAATAGATCAGATGGTTAGGATGGAAGGGCTGTTTCTACCCACCCTACAATTTTCTGGGTGGAAAAAGGAGGACAAGTACAGTCTGAGTGACTCTTTCGTGAAAGAGAGTCCTAGGGCAGGTTGAGATGGGAGAGGAAGTTCCTTGTATATCAAGCCAGAGCCACAACAGTCAGTTCAACACCCAGGCCTTTAGCAGAAGAGCATTGTGGCTGCAGTGATATGAAACTCTCTGTCGGCACGAAGGCAGGGAGCAGCTCCAGTTCTGTCAGACTTTCCAGGAAACTAGGGACATGCAGCCCAGAAAACAAGTGTGTGCAGGAGCCAGCCCCACCTGTGACCCCTTCGTCCCCTGCCTCTCTACCCTTGGGGTTTCAGCCACCCAGTTTCTACACTGCTCACTCTGTATGTACAGCCCGCTGCCTGGCTTCCCTGGCACCTCCCTTCCAGGCTCATTCTCTCTCACACACACCAGAACTCTGTCTGCCGTGGCAGCTTCTTTGTTTACTTCCAGAGTTTGCAGGACTGCCACTCGCCAAACACAACGAAGCCCAGCCAGGGAGGGCGAGGTTCCAAGCTCAGGCTGCCCCCTGCACAGGGCTCTTGCTTTAGGTCCTGACAACCCAGATTTCAGGTCTAGAGAAAAGGGACCCAAGATCTGCCCGTAGCTGGGCAGGAATCCCCACTGTTGAAACAGCTTTGGCGAAGAGCCCTGGGAATCAAAGACTCAGCTGGAGAGAGGTAGGGAAAATGTTGAGGCCCCCTGGGTGGGAAACAGCGGCCCCGTTCTCCCTCTCTTCAGCCAAGCAGATTCTGGTCCTGAGCCCTTAGAACTCGGACTTGGGTGCCCACGTTACCTTACCAGAGGGTTGTGCTCCCTTCCTAAGAGTTCATATGTCTCATGCCCCTCCCCAAAGATTCTAGTAGAGAAAGAGAAGTGGGCTTTTAGTCTGAGCAAAGCCCCAAGTAGGAAACATTGTCAGGATGTGTCTGGCATTGGACTGTCTGAGATTAGTGGGGAGGTTATTTATCTAATATGTAATTATGTATTTATATCATGTATAATGTTTAGGGGAGGAACTCTAGCTCTGTTTCTGGAGAAGAGGTCAGAGGTAATAGGTGAGCAATGCTACAGACAAGATCACGTGAGGAACAGTGATCAGTGTCAAAAAGGAGATGTCTTAATGAGAGAGAAGGGATCTCTAGCAGCCCAGGTTCCCCAGAGGGAACTAGAGGCCCCTTTAAATGGTGGTCAGTTCATTCTGTGAATATGTGTGTGTGTGGCGTGGGGGGGCGGGGGAGGGGGGAAGGCAGCAGATGCTAGTGATTTTTAGAGGAAATGAAATCCCCAATTTTCCTCACATTTAAGGAATTTCCCTCACATTTAAGGGTCCATTTTAGAGACAATCAGTTGACTAAGAAGTGCCGGAAAGAAAACCTAACTCTGTTGGCAGGCCACAGCAGAGCAGATAGAGCTCCAGACCAACGGGGCTTTGGAAGGAACAGGAATGGGGTTAGAGGTAGCACTGGCCCTGCTCAGCCTGTACTTTCTGTCCCATTCTGCTTCAGTTTCCAGGACTGGAAGCAAGGACTGGGCCCTGGACACCGGGTTTATACATGTGGCAACCCATCTCCCCTCCCTGGGCCTGTCATTCTTTGAGGGGTCATTGGGTCCCCTGGAGTAAATAAGAAGTTTGCCACAGTTTTAGGCACAGCTTTGCTTTTTATCTCATCAATGTACATTTTAATCTAATAGTCTAACAGCCCCACATTCCTCACCCCTGCCCAAGCCCTCTCCCCCTCTTTCCCACCCCTGCCCAATCAGCATCGCCTCTGCATCAGGGGCGGAAAGTCACCAGGCACCATGTGATTCCAGGAGGATGCAGCACCCATGGCTGTCCCAAGAGGAGCACTCCCTGGAGAGTCCAGAGTCCAAGGAGGCCCAGGAAAGGAGAGGTTTGTGGGTTGAGTCTCATTGGAAAACCAGGTCTGTTGGGTCTCAGTCCCATTCAGATTCTGTCTCCCTGGCATGTCCCTGCCAGTCAGAGCAGCAAAAGAGCAGAAATCCCAGACAGAGAGGCCTGTGGAGAGAAAGGGGCCTTTAGCGCAAGTCCCACTCTGAGGATGAGCAAGGCTGCTAGAATCCCCTTTCAGGCAGGCTGTGAAGATGCTCCTGGCTGCAGCTTCCTGACTGCTCTGTGATCCCACAAGTGCGAGGAGGGGCTCTTGTGACCAGCATCTTGGGGTTGTGCCACCAAGGAAGACAGAGGGCCAGTGCTGCTACCTGCAACCGCAAGACTCCACCACCATGTCCTCATACTGCTTATAGACCACGTTGTTGGCAGAGTCGATGAAGAGGATGCTGATGGGACTCAGCCGCGTGGGCACACAGCAGGTAGGTGGCGTGGACTCGGGGTCCATAGAGTTCATCAGGGTCTGGATGACTGCATGGTTCGTGGGCTCCAGGTGGGAGCGCAAGGGGAACTCACACAGCCCCTCACAGTGGAAGGCCTCATACTCGAGAGGCGCGATGATCCAGTCATCCCAGCCCATGTCCTTGAAATTGACATGCAGTGCCTTCCGACTGCAGCGGGCCTTGGGGTTCTTGCTGGGCCGCTTGCCCTGGCGTGTGGCCAGCGGAGCCCTCCGTTTTCGCCGCTGGCTGAACAGGTACTCATACACAGTCTTATCATCCTGGCCGGAGCGGGCCTTGATCTCATTAAAGAACAGATCCCGTTTCTTGGTGCGGCCAAACACCAGGAACAGGGCCTTCTCATGAACCTGACGAGCAGCCCGGTCAAAGCCGAGGCCACGGAGGTCCACAGCCCGGCCCCGTTCCCAGGCCTCCAGCTCCAGGCACAGCTGGGCCGAGTTCTTAAAATTTCGGAAGAGCTTCCAGATGTCGAACACCTCCCAGCCAGATCCGTCCAGGCCTGGCACTGAGCGCACATCCAGCAGGGCTGCCGGCTGCCGGCCGCTGGGGCAGCTGGACAGCTTCAGCTGGGCAGCCCGCCCGCTACTGGGGGCCACTGGCTTGGCTGTGTCTGAGGGCTTCTTCCGCAAGATCCGCAGCTCGGCCCCTAGCAGCCCATCCTTCTCCAGGGCGCTAATGTCAAACACGTACCTCTGCTTCCTGACCACAGGACCTCGGTCATCTAGAAAGAACACCCAGAAGTCATTCCCTGCAACCTCATCAAGAAAGTCAGTTACCTCTGCCTCAGGGGAGGGCCATAGCTCTCTCCCCTCTAGAGAGCTTTCTTTAACCTCTTCCCCACTCTGAGAGAGGCCAAGACCCAACCACTGAGAGCCTTTTTCAGAATAAGGAGCGTCCTACACAGCCTACCAAGGATTGTTTATCTGTAGATGTGGGTGGGGTGATTGGAGTGGTTCTGGGTATATGTGTCAATCACTGTTCATATCAGAAATCCACCAGCTTCAGGATTGCCTTCTACCTACCTCTCTCCTATCTGCTATCTAATATGATATCTCACTGGTGAAATAGGTTTGGAGGGCATTGTAATTACTCCTGTTTTCTCAGAGGGGGAACCTAAGGCTCAGAGAAGTTAGGTGACTTGCTCAGAGTCACCAGCTAGGAAAAAGCATAGTTGAAACACAAGCCTAGAACTTTTTATACTCAATCTGAAGCTGCTTCCACTACACCTTAAAGAAGATCTTAGTGGTCTCTTTTTACAGATGTGGCACAGAGAGGGGAGTGACTTGACTATAGTCACACAGTGAGTTAATAACAAAAGTGGTCTACAATCCAATTTCCCTGCTTCCCAGTCTAATATTTTGTTGTGTATGTGTCTCAACCTATTGGATGTATGAGTGTGTATGTGTGAAAGTTTGTATGACTGGGTTCATATGTGAGTAAAAAAAATGGCATATATAAGTGACATGTCAGGTGTATTTATGATTGGGCTTGTGTCAAACTTTAAAGGGCAAATGTGTGTGTGTGTGTGTGTAGGAAGATTCCATGAATACATATGTGTAAGAAGGTGTGTGTGCACCTAAATATACATATGTGATTCAGCATGTATGTACAAATATAAGGCTGTGTGTATGTATAAGAAACTCAGTAGTATGTCCGAATCAGCATGCCTTCTTTCCTAAATACCAATTTGCCATTGGAAAGCATTCATATATTGCTCTAGAAGGTGACTAATTAGGCCTTTAAACTCCCCATCTCCCCCTCTCTGAGCTCCCTTAGTGCTGGGGGGGCACAATGACTTACTTTATGAGCCCCCAAGGGGTCACAGCTTTCCCTGACTGGGCAGGCAGCCAGGTCACCTCCCCCACCTCAGCCAGACCTGCTGCCTCTGTGGCTCCCCCGCCCTCTGTCATTCCCCCACGGCCAGCTCTAATGAGGAGCCTCTCCCACTCGCTGACCCCTCCCCCACCCTGCCAGCCAAAGTCCTAAGACTCAGAACCAGAGCTTATGAGCTGCAATCACACTTAGGGAGAAACTGAGGCCCTGAGAGGGGAAGAGATCACACAGCAAGTTGAGAGGAAAAGCCAAGACGATAATGCCAGGTGGGCAGAGAGATAAATGAGGAGAGCAGTTATTCTCCTGAATTAATGATAAAAATTATCTGTTTAGGACAGGACTAAAGTCTCATATTGAAGGGCTCTCAGAAATCACCCAGCCCAACCTCCATATCGTTACACAGGCAGGGAAACTGACCTGGAAGGGAGGAGTTTTCCCAAGGTCACACTGTTAAACCCTAGGTCTGTTGTCCACTCTCAAACCCCGTATATCTGAGTGTCATTCCATGACTTCAAGAAGCCTCAGTTGCTGTCTTCACCTATCCCACCTCCTCTACCCCCTAATCTGAGGGCAAAGTTGCAGAGTCATGAGTAGCTAGAGATTAATTTCTCTGCCTTCTGAGAAAACTTACAAAACCCTGGAGCCTACAAAATTTGGCCAGTCCACATAGGAACAGAGCATGGCCTGGTGATCAAGAGTCTTAGAGTCTGGTCCCCAACTCTGCCACCAGTTGGCAGGTCTTGTCTCCGCTCTGGCCTTTAGTCATCCCCTCTGCACCTTGCAGGAACTGGGCTTGGTGATCCCAGGTGCTTCCAACTCTGACATGCCAGCAACCCGGAACCTGGGATGTGAGATAGTCCCAGATGCCAGCCCAGACCAGGTGCACACTCCCATCTCCCACCAGTGCAGTGTCAGGGCTCTGAAAGGTCCCGCCATGCATGCAGGTGGCCCTCCCTCTGAGCCGTGCCCCTGCCACCCCGCCCCCTCACCTTGCCCTTTGTCAATAAAGCTGGTGATGGTGTTGGCCAGGCCAGCCTCCAACTTCACGCTGCTGTTGCTCCCCTTTCTGTCAGCATCGGACAGCGTCCTGTACAGCGAGAGCATGTACTCGTGGGGCGTGATGGGGGGCGGGCGGAACGGCTCCTTGGGCTCTCGAGGGGCCCCAGGCTCCCTGGCCTTCTTCAGCAGGAAGGGGCTGGAGACAGCTCCTGCCTTTGGGGATACCTTACCCCCAGGAAGCTGTCCTTTTGGGGTCACAGTCCGCGTTGCAGCCTGCCTTGTCTGGGGAGGGTGTCCTGGCTTGGGTTCAGGGCCACCCGATCTGGGGGCCAGCTTTTTGGGTTCATCCTTCTTGGGCTGTGTCAGGCCTCCTGCCTGCCCGGTGCCCCCCTTTGCCCTGGCATTGGTGGCGCCCCCACCATAGCTGTGACCCCCAGGCCTGAATATATTTCGGGCCAGAGGGGGCCTCTCTTTGGCTTCTGCTTTGGCCAATCCTGGCCTGGTCCCCTGGGGTCTCTGGCCCAAGTCAGGGGCCCCCACAACAGTGCAGATAAATTCCAGGTCCAGCCAAGCCAGGTGCCAAAGCAAAAAAGTGAGGGGTTTGGAGAGTCTCATCCTCTGGCCAGCCGCTGAATGACACCAAAGAGAACGGCGGCAGCAGCGAAGGTGCCTCTGGTTTGGCAGGAAAAACCATGAAAGGAGTGGACCCTCAAAAGCAGCGGCAGCAGCAGTAGCAGCAGCAGGAAAGGCTTTCTCCTCAGTCTGAGACTCTTTAAGTCTGCCGGGTGTGTGTTTGTATCCAGTCCCATAGTGGAAATGCTCTCGGATCCAGACGTGCACCGTCTCCAGTCAGCAGCTGAAAATAACTCGTTCTTGAAAGGAGAAAGCCGACCGCCCCCTTTCTCCTGCACAACTGACTGAGGGCTTGAAGGAGGCTTGTATAAGGCTGAGGGATTTTTCCAAGAAGGAAGAATGGCGTAATGCTGCCTGTGTGCTCCAGTTTTGTTTTTTTTTAAGTTTTGAATCCTTTCCAGTGAAAATACTTCACACACACACACACACACACACACACACACACACACGCCTGCAGGTGCTCAGAAAAATCTTTTACAAACCTGAACTCAGGAATTGGAAACGGAATTTCAACCCAAACCAATTTAATTACTCTCTGATGTCATGCTGTCTAAACTCATTTAAGTGCGATATATTTATGTGAAAAAAATCACCGCTGCCCTTTCGAGGCCATGGCTCACGGGGGCTCTTGGCACAGAGCCCCGAAGCGTGACTCTAGGCTTGGGGGGCCCCTCAGTCCATGGAACAGACTCAGGGGTCTTCACCTCCGCCTCAGCCCACCCCACCCTCCTGAGGAGCGATGCTGAGGAATGAGCTCAAGGATCTTTAGCCCCCAAACGTGGGGAGTGTGGGTTTTCAGCTAAGTCCTTGGGGTGTTTTTAAAGCAGTTTCAACTCCTGCATCTAGTCTGGGGCCTGATTTGTTGTTGGGGGGCAGCACAGATGGCAGTATTTACCCACAGTTTCTTTTATTTTAATAAACCTGTGGTGACCTAGAGACAGAAAAATATCAGTACTCACTACACCCTCCCCCAGACATCACTGACTGAATTCAGATGATCTCTTCAGGCATTGGAGGGCACTGCCGTCCGGGAGCCCACTCCTTGGAGAGAGGTATGTCCAGGGTGTGCCTCACTACCACCACCCCAGGAAAGACAGACTCCGAGTTTTGCTGAAAAGGACTGGTTGAGTCCAGAGGCGGCAGACCCAGCCTGGGGCAGCAGCGGCCCCTGCAGGAGGCTGGAAAAATGACTTCCCACATGATGGGTTACTGGTAGCTCTGGAAGAAGTTAGAATTCCAGCTGGACTCATGTGGGAACGCTGTTCCCTTCACCTGGAATACCCTTCTTTCACTTCCACAACTGGAGGAATTCCTCCTCATCCTGAGAAATTCACCCTGAAAACTCACCTTCTCTGGGAAGCCTTCCCTAATCCTCAGACAAAGCCAATGACCTCTTCTTGCACACTTCGCTACAACACTTGTCACAAGAGGTGTAGCAGGGGTAGAAGCAGCAGTCAGGCACGCTTCCTTCTTAATCTAAGTCCTTGGAGCCTGCCTGACAGAGAGCTGTTCACACTCCAAGGTCACCAGACTGGTTTTCCAGCACAAGCTGACACATAGTTGAAGCAGCACAGTGTTTGATGAATGAAAGATGAAACTCGCAGCTGGGGTATCCAGGTGCCTGACCAGCCCTTTCGCTGTGATGCTCCTGGATCCTCGCTGATCTTCAGAGTACAGCAGCAGAACTTGGCCATTTCAAGCTTCATTTGGTGCTTCTAGGTCAGAAGCCCAGTAGAGCTTCACCACCCCATCTCAAAGGCTCAATGCACCACCAGGCACTCTTTGGGGAAGCTTTGAGGAAGACCACTCCTCCTATTTCCCAAATTCACACGTGGCTTCCCTTTTGACTTGTCCCCACTGAAGCAGTCATCGCTGGCATTCCTCCCTCCTCTCCATTCCCACTCTTCACTGTCTTCATCCTCCTCACTGCCTGTCCTACTATAATTCCCATATGGGCTTCCGAGCCTTGAGGATATCTCTGTTCCAACCCTCCCTTTCTCTAAAACATACCCAATAAAAGTGCCAACTCATGTGCCCTCTCCTCCAAGAAGCCTTCCCTCATCTGCCAGAAAACACACACTGCAGACTTGCCTTCGCACATTTTCTGTGCTCATTTCCACTTTGGTAGCTCAAAGATATCCAGTTCTGCCCCTGCCCCTTGTCTCAAACACAGTTCATTTCTTCCACTCTGTGTACTTTTTTCATATTTTAAATATATTTTTATTGATTTCAGAGAGGAAGGGAGAGGGAGAAAGAGATAGAAACACCAATGATGAGAGAGAATCATTGATCGGCTGCCTCCTGCACGCCCCCTACCGCAACCGGGGGCATGTGCCCTTGACCGGAATCGAACCCAGGACCCTTAAGTCTGCAGGCCGACACTCTGTCCACTGAGCCAAGCCAGCTAGGGCCATATATATTTTTTAAATCATAACTTAATTCCTCATAACTGTAATAATTTATTTACATATCTGTCTCGCTGATTAGATTATGACTAGACTGTAGTATATTTATCTTTCAATTATTCCCAGCACTGGGCACCAGGCCCAGCACAGTATGTGTTGCATGGATGAATAAATCTCTAACTGGCCTTATATATGAAAGCCATCATTTTCTGCTTTAAGATGTAGTTATTTGTAGACACGCCATTCCTTCCCTGCTGGACTCCGGGTTCCTTAAAGAGAGGGGTTCTGTCCCGCCACTGACTAGGAATTTTGTAAGGTCGAGTGAGTGAATAAATGAAGGGATGAATGAATCAAGCACCAATATGCCCCTGCACCTGGTTTGATAAAGACCCAGGGCTCCGGAGCAGGAGACCTGGTTGTGAATTCCAGTTCTGCTGTATGGTGCAATGCATTGTGTGATCTTTGGAAACCTCTAAACCTGCCTGAAATTCTGAATAGAGATCATGACAGTACCTACTCACCGGGTTTTTATGGGGATTCAGTGAAATGAATCATAAAAAATGATTGGCCTAGCGCCTGGGAAACATTAATAACAGCTACCATTTACTGGACTCTAGTAAACTAGACTTGCGCCCTGGCATCCCACAGCATTTTTACCTTAGGATGAAGATATTGTTAGTCCCACATTTTGCAGATAAAGAAATGGAAGTTCAGAAAGATTAAATTACTTTTTGAGCCTAATTCCTGCCTTGACACATTTTTTACCGAGGAATCCCAACCTGGCCCCTAGAAACACAAGAAGTAAAAGGGTAGTGGGGCAACTGCAGTATTCTTGGCTTTCAGTCAAGGTCTCATCCAATGAGCTGGGACTTTGGGACATGGAGGACTCAGATCAGGGGCTATTGTTTGAAGACCAGGGGACCCCAGAGTGGGGTGGGAGCAGGGAGAGGGGACTCTGAGCTTACTTAGAAGGCCCTCTCCAGGGAGGAGCCCAGGAGACCCGCCTGGCTCTCACTATAAAGGTGACTAATCACTTCAGTCCCCTCTGGTAATTGCAACCAGATGCTGCTGCTGGCAGCGCTTCAGTCCCAACATGTTTAATTACTGGGACATAGAGTCCCTCAGTCCCCCATGTCCCCTTACCTCCCCCTCTCTGTCAGCAATATTAATGTCAAACTTGAGGTAGAGGATGGAGCCTTGGGAAGCCACTGGCATGGAAATCATCTTTACAGTCCCTTCTACCATGTAGAGCCTTTAACTCTTGTACATGTTTACCCATCCATTATCTCATTGGCACTCCGTAAAACATTCTCTTAAGGCCATAGGCCAGAATATCATTATCCCCATTTCACAGATGAGCAAACAGTAAAATGAATAATAATAATAATCCATTGTTTTCAAACATTTAGCAATGTCCAAAGTGGTTTTACATTCATTATGCTATCAGAACCTCCCGAGATCTCTTGGAGTCACCCCAGCAGAGCACAGTGACTAAGAGCAGACAACTCAGTTTGTGTCCTGGCTCTGCCACTAACCAACTGGGTGACCTTCGGTATTCATTTGTGTACTTAGTTATCCAGCAACTATATATTAGGTGCCTGACATATGGTAGGTCCTGGGCCTGACCACTGGATATCTAACAGTGGACGAGACAACCAAGTCTGTGCTCACACTTTGTGAAAGATAAGACAAAGAAGCAAACAAATGCATAGTTTCAGAGAATTCTGAGTACTGTGAAGAAAAATTAAGCAGTGTCAAAGGCATGTCTATTTTAGATAGGAATGTCTCTTTGAGAGATGACCTTTGAGCAGCGATGTGATATAGAGAGGGAATGAGCCATGCAAGAGTCTGGGGGATAATCATTCCGGGTGGAGGAAACAGCAAATGCAAAGGCCCTGAGGCAGAAATGTGCTTGGCATATCTGAGGAGCCATGAGAAGTTGGTGCATCTGGAGCAGAGTGAGGGGGAGAGTGGTAGATAGAGTCAGATCATGCCAGAACCACATCAAGTATGGGCTCACACACCAGAGAAGGAAGTTGGATTTTATTTTTAGTGCAGTGGGAAACACAATGAAGGGTTCTAAATAGGAGAGTTGTCTGATCTGTAACATAATGATTAAGAGCTGAGCTATCTGCCTTCAAATCCTGGCTCCCCAATTCACCAGCCATGTAATTTCAGGCTAGTTATTTAATCTTGCTGTGCCTCAGTTTCCTTATAGATAAAACTAGAGGCCCAGTATGAAATTCGTGCACAGGTAGGGTCCCTAGGCCTGGCCAGTGATCAGGGCTGATCAGGGCCTTCCTTCATGCTGCACTTTCCCCTGGTGGTCAGTATACATCATAGCAAGTGGTCAAACTCTCAGTCGGTTGAACTGCCAAAGGGATAATTTGCATACTAGCCTTTTATTATATAGGATTACAGAGGATGAGGATAATAATAATATACCTACTCCATGGAGTTGTTATGAATTAAGTTGTTGTGAGTCAAGTTCTTAGAACAGTGGCTCCATGCATAGTAAACACTACATAAATGTTGCCTATTATTTACATTAAAAAAAAACACTTCCTGAACCTGCTTCTTTACCTATAAAATGAAGATAAAAATATCTGCTTCACAGACTTGTTATAAGAGCTAACTGTATTTACATATGTAAGGTGCCTTTCTTTTTTTTCTCTTTCTTTCAGCAAATAGTAGGTGCTTGATAAATTATAGTGTTTTTTTAAAGATTCGGTTGTAATATTGTTCCTGTTTCACAAATGAGGAAATTGAGTCTCAGAGAAGTTACGTGACTAACAGACGTTTGAATTATTTGTTTGTTTGTTTATAGCTAAAAAGGATGGAAATAAAACTAAGCCCAGACCCCTGACTCTGAAATGCTCTTCCCACATCAAGGAAGAACTGACCTTCTTTCTTGCTATCACTCTACATGTTAGGGGTCGGCTGGAAGAAAGGCCTGGAATCCCTGACCCTCTATCTGTTTTTCTTTTAATCTGAAGGGCCAACGCTGTTCTGATCCAGAGAAGCTAGTCCTCCCCCAGCCATCATTCTGGTTTGTGTTTACATTCCCCAGGAATTGCCACAGTTCTCCTCCAATAAGCTCTCAACAGCTCCCCCAGCTGAGCTTATTGGAAACTGCATCTTCTCCAAGCATGGGCCTTTTGTCCTAGGACCTAGGTCAACACAACTCACTTGCCACAGAAAACCAATCTGAAAGTTATGTGTGGGTGTATGTGCATTTCGGTCTGTCGAGGGGACGGAGTTGAACAAAGTAGTTATATATTGTTCACTTTTATTCTTTATTTAAAACTAGAGGCCCGCTTCGCAAAAATTGTGCACTGGCAGGAGATAAGGGTCCTGCGGCCCAGCCTGAACCCTCTCGCAGTCCATGACCCCTCGCTCCTTACCACCCGCCTGCTTGCTACTCCTTACAGCTCAGCTCAGTGCTCCCCTGTGGGAGCGCACTGACCACCAGGGGGCAGCTCCTGTGTTGAGCATCTGCCTCCTGGTGGTCAGTGCACATTATAGCAACTGGTCATTCTGGTCGTTCTGCCATAAAGGTCGCTTAGGCTTTTATTATATAGATATTTTTTCCACCCTGGCCACTGCGGCTCAGTTGATTGGAGCATCTTTCATACACCAAAAGTTGGTAGGTTCAGTTCCCTTCAGGGCACATACATACCCAAGTTTCAGGTTCGATCCCTTGTTGGGCACATATGGGAGGCAGCTGATCGATGTTTCTCTCCTCTCTCTCAAATTTAAAAAAAAAATTTTATGATTTTTAAAAAAGGAAAAAGAGTGCTCAGAACCTCCCAAGCTGCTTCCAGTTGCTTTTAAAAAAATATTTCTTGGCAGCAGCAGCAGGGCCTGCAGGCGCCAGGCAATGATGCCATCTTATGCCTGACCTTGGGGAGGTGGGGGAGGGGTTAGGCACAGCCGGCCCAGGGGCGCAGGGGACTAGGGGATAGCCTGGAGTATGAGGAACAGGAGCCTGAGGAGCTGCTGCTGGAGCCACAGCCTGAAGAAGAGCCAGCCCGGCAGTGCCCACTAGGTGCCCCAGGCCCTGGGGGCAGCCAGGAGGAGGAGGAGGAGCGGGAACTGGTCAAGGGTGACCTGGGGAACGGCGCCATTGAAGACCCGGAGCTGGAAAGGATTAAAGCTCGAGTCAGGGGGATGGAGGAAGGAGCTGAGAAGCTAAAATACAGAACAAGGAAGGGAAGCAGATGAATATGATTCCACCTCCAGGCAACGCTGGCCCAGTGATCATGTCTATCGAGGAGAAGATGGCACTGATGCCCAATCCATCTGTTGGCAATGTGGACTATGGTGCAACAGCAGAAAAGCTGGAAGCACATTTTCATGGCTGTGGTTCAGTCACCCATGTTACCATACTGTGACAAATTTAGTGGCCATCCCAAAGGGTTTGCATATATAGACTTCTCAGACACAGTCAGTGAGGACTTCCCTGGCCTTAGATGAGTCCCTATTTAGAGGAAGACACATCAAGGTGATCCCAAAACGAACCAACAGACCAGGTATCAGCAACGGCCTGCGGACTGAAGGGTCCCGGATTCGATTCCAGTCAAAGGCACATACCCAGGTTTCAGGTTCAATCCCCAGTAGGGGGCATGCAGGAGGCAGCCGATAAATGATTCTCTCTCATCATTGATGTTTCTATCTCTCTCTCTCCATGCCTCTCACATTTAAAACAAACAAACAAACAAACAAATGTGAGTATTAGGAGGAGAGAAAGGATAAAAAAGAGGAAAGAAGTGGGAGGATAAAAAAAATTTAAAAACAACAACAGAAGATGACCTTGTTTGGAAAAAAAACAAAAGGATATACCATGGAAGTGGGGAGAATCCCCTAACTAACTGTTGAGGAGGGACCTGCTTTGGGGGGTAGAGGAAGGCCCAGGGAGTGGGTCAGGGAGCTGCTTATTCACTCTGGGGACTGACCATGTACTCGACGCAACTGCAGGAGCTGCTCCCACTGTTTCCTTGTCCCACTTCACCCCTTGGGGGCTGCTCAAAGGTAAGTGGGCATGGATGGAAGGAGGGATTTTTTTTTAAACCCAGGGCTCTGGAAGGACATCAAACTGTTCTGCTTGTCACCTTCCCGCCCTCGCTCCCTCACTTTCATAGTACAATCCTGCCTGCTCCTGTCCTGCCAGGTCAACCACCTACCCCACCCCTTTTTCTCGTTCCCTGTTCCTTCAGATTGCCTGGTGATCTATTTTGTTTCCTTTTGTATTTCTCCTTCTGTTCTGAGTGTCTTTCTTTGCAGGTTTCTGTAGCCAAATATATCTGTGCTGCTCTGGTGTAAATTCCCTTTCCCCCTGGGGAAATGCACTACCTTGTTTTGGGGTGTGTGGGGACTTTCTTTGTTTTTCAATTTTGTTTTGTTTTCCTTTGCTTCCCCTCCCCACCCCACCCCACCCTCACCCCCGCTTTTATTTGGAGAGAATGGGCACAGGGAGGTGGGAGGTGAATTTTATTTTTCTAGGTCATTTCCAAGAGATGGGAGGTGTGTTTTTTTTTAATATGTGTCATGAATAAAGTTGTTTTTGAGAATAAAAACTGTTTGGCTTTTTGAGTGTAAAATACATGTGTGTGTGTGTATATATATATATATCTAAACTAATAAAAGCGAAATATTAAAATTAACCGTTTCTCCGAGACAGGGTAAGCCACGCCCACCATCCAATCAGAGCGGCTGTATGCAAATTAGCCCAGCCAACATGGCGGCCGCCACTCACGGACCTGAGTAAACAGCCCTTTCCATTGCGGCAGGAGCGAAAGTGAAGCTGCGCCCTTCAGCTCAGCTCCGAT
>PVJC01035139.1:0-18404 GCA_004026665.1 Murina feae
ATTCTCATTTTGTAGTTGATGAAACCAAGGGTTGGGAGGTAAAGTCACTGGCACAATGTCACACAGCAGGATGGTGACAGCCAGAATGTCAGCTGAGATCTGCTTCACAGCTCCTGGTCTCACCACTGCTCACACCACACCGACCAAAGCAGTAGGCAGACAAGCCTTGGAGGATTCAGTTGCCTGGAACAGGGCAGGGGAATGAGAAGTAAGCTGAAAAGACCTCTGAACATAAAAGACAAAATGGCTGGCATTTCTCATCTGAACATGCTAAGAGAAATTCCCAGGAGCTAACTTTAAGCCTGCCTATTTACAAGAATAAAGCACTTCAAGCGCACTTAACCAGCTTGGTTATACATAACTACTCGTAGGGTCCTTTGCACTGGTGCACCATCAGAGGCCTGGGAGGGATTGCAGGAGGGCTCCAGGGCATGTCCGGCCTGTCTCACCCAGTCTCAATTGGTTTGACCCCAGCAGCAAACTAAGCTACCAGTTGGAGTGTCTGCCCCCTGGGTGATCAGTGTGCATCATAGCTAATGGTCAGTCGAACCAGCCACTTAAGCTTTTATATATAGAGATTGCCTAGAAAACAATAAAAACGACTTCTGAAAACCAGCCCAATGCTGACCCCAAACTTTTAAAAATTGTAGTAGTTTGGAGCCATTTAACACAAGAGCAAATAACCTGAAAATACCCAAATATCCCTTGAAGTATAATTGGTACTCATCCTAAAGTCATTTAAATTAAGTTGTTAAAACAGCTATATATTTCACACTTCATGTAAAAAAAACATTTTATATAAATATTACATCTTTAAATTCAGGGACTTACATAGGAAGTATCATTGAAAAAACAAAAATAGCTTAAATATACACTAATATGTTGATAGAATTAGCTAACAAGTTATGACAAAATTAATTTATTCGTCAATAACGCTAAATGCTTAAGCACATAAACTTTAATCTTTGGCTTTGCTGGACTTTTTTCTATCATATATAAATTTTGAATTGGGTCATCAAAGTTGGACCAAAGGCAAGTCTTACATCAGGCAGTATTCTTACATTGCTGGCTAGCATGGGAAATGGTTTTTTGCATGGTTTAATAAGAAGTTGGCAACTTTTAATTTACCACTGAATTTTAACAGAAGTATTTGTCAGGAGGAAAATGAACACATTTTCTGGAAACACACAAACTCCTAAATATTCCTACCTTAAGCATTTTTGACTAAATGTTATATTTCATCATACCTTTGCAACATTAATTTCATAGTCCTGGGAAATTAGGGACTATGGTGGCAGTAGAGAAAGTAGGCAGGGAAAATTTCAACAGTATTAAATAGTAACTTAGGACTTTAGAAGGCATACTTGTCATCAGACTTTTATCTGTAGCCTTTCATGTATCTTGGGACAAAACATTTGATTCCCAAAAGAATCCCAATTTCAGTGTGATTGGCAGGACAATATAGTCAGCCCCATATTGCAGATTACTGAAGAGCCTCACTCCCAAATATCCAGACAAACCACACCTGAGAAATGAACTGCTTTTCCTTTCACCTATCTCTTTATTTTTATTTTACTTTTATTGGTATTTATTTTATGCTGAATTTACTCCTGGGCCATTACTTTTTGTTTCT
Source organism: Murina feae (assembly GCA_004026665.1). Classification (NCBI taxonomy): domain Eukaryota; kingdom Metazoa; phylum Chordata; class Mammalia; order Chiroptera; family Vespertilionidae; genus Murina; species Murina feae. The sequence goes on from PVJC01035139.1 coordinate 1,634, forward strand.
TAAGGTTCTTCTGGGACATCTTTTTCTTCTGTGCAACCTCCTCTTCCAGTTTAGGATCAATTTGTTGTTTTTCAGGAAGGATCCTCTCAACGTGGCAGGGGGAGCTCATGTGTGGGTTCGTCCACCCATCAGCTCTGTGAGTTCTATGCTGCATCTTGGAAGCTTTCTTCACTTGAAGTGCTAAATAATAAGAGAATCTACATCTAAACCCTTAAGCTTGGCATTACTTTCTGCATTTTTAAACATGTGCAGCAAAACTTCAGCACTCTTTTGGGGCCCCTGACCCTTTATCCAGCCCCACTGTTTGGCCTTGGCACACCTACCAACTCCACCATTGTAACAATGGAATGGTACATGTTCTGTAAGGTGACATCCTTCAGATATGCATACCCTTGATGCCCTGGAAAGTTTTACAAGTGTTCTTAAAGTGAACATGAAGATTTGAACTGAACTGGACACAGTGTTTGTTTTCTTTTGTTTATATGCCTCCATATGTCAATAATTCCCAAGCTCATATCTAAATACTAACTTTTCCCCTTTACACTGTATTCAGACTACCTACTTGACATCTACTTGGATATTACAAAGGCATCCCAAACTTCCAATATTCAAATGAATGCTTGATTAGCTACACATCTAAATATATGTATAATTGCAATACTAGGGCCCAGCTTCTCTTTTTTTCACATGCCAATTTATGAGTATGTTCTAGAGATCCTAACTCTAAATATTTTTTAAAACTGTTTATTTTTTCCTTCAGTCTCACTGCTATTGCTCTAGCCAAGTCATCATTCTTTTCTTGAATTTTATTAGCCTGCTAGCTAATTTCTGCTTCTACTCTTGCTCCTATACAATCTCTTCCCTGCAGAGCTACCAGTGTGATTTCATAAAAACTACTTTAGATCATGTCATTCTTCTGAAAACCTTCTACTGACTTATCATCAGACTTGAAAGGCATCCAAAATCATCTCTTAGTCTACACAGGAGCCCAGAGTTGTCTGCCAGAATCTCATCTCATGCCACCCTCTTTCTTGCTCACCAAATCCATCACTCTGGTCTTTATTTCCCAGACATATCAAGCTACTTCTTGCTTTATGGTCTTTCTCTCATTTGTTCCTTCTGCCTAAAATCCTCTCCCCTAAATTCTGCCTGGCTGGCTTCTCCTTGCAATTGATTTTCAGTTTGTACATTGTTTAATTCAAGAGACTCTTCTGATCATATAATTAAAATAGCCCCTAAACCACAGTTTTATAATTAATTCTTTATTTTTGTTTATTATAGCCTTTAGAACTGCTGAGTATGTTCCTATTGATGTATTTATATGCTTATTTATGTGTTTGCTTTCTGGCTCTCCTCACTGGAATGTAAAGTTTGACTGTTCAAAGCTTTGCTTTGTGCCTAGACCAGTGCCTGGCTCACAGAAGGTGCTAAATAAATGTTGCTCAGTGTTGCTAAATTCATTGTCTTGCCTTGGCTATGGACAAGTATAAGGAGAATGAAATCCTGTGTCTCTGAGTCTACCTGAAAAAGATTTGTGGTCTAGAGTCAAGAGATCTCATCTCTCATTCTTGAGCATCTACTCATTGTTTCTGTGAAGACCGATTGTTAATGTGTAGTAACCTTTTGTCCCCAGCAGTTCCATCCTTTGGGCCCTGATGTTGATTTTCCTCATCTTGGCACCTGAAGAGCCAGAGTGATCCCTTTTGTCCCATTGCCCTGACCATGTGCAGTGATACCTGCTGTGCAGAAGGTGGAAGCCACCGCTCTTCAGGTATCACAATGGGTGACCAGCCTGCCCTGACCCAGAAATGTGGTGGGAGCCGCATACAAAACGATGACCCTTCCCTCAGAGTTGGCCTAAGGCCTCGGGGAGGTGGGAGTGACTGACCTTCTGGGATCAGATTTACTTGCCCCATGAGGAAGTACTGGCTGAGAGGGTGGGAGAAACTCCAAGGCACTATTTGTATTAAGTTTTAGAGATGGAAACTAATAACTAAGTTATTAGAAATGGAAACCAGAAAGAGGGGAAAAAGGAGAAACAGCATGGTATCAAAAACAAATCAGCTCACTCATCCATTTCACCCCTCTGCTAAAGGACTATGAAATCTTTTATCCAACTATTTGCTAGTAGAGTTCATCCTGGCTGTTTCCATCAGGCCACTATGAGACTCCTGTTTTTCCCTAATTATGAATCTGCTTTCACGTGCCTATGAGACCACTTGGCAGTGCATGGTCATTCATACGTTGAACAGGTATCCCCTGCACCTGCTGAATAATCTGCTCTAAGCAATGGTAGTAACATCACTCTTGGTCCAGGCTCATCTCTCAGTGCAGAAGATACCAGGATGAGCAAGATTTTGCCACGTCTGACAAGCTCAGACATTTTATAACCCCCCAACTTGGAATCTTGCCTATATGTACTTAGAGAATCCTAAAGGAAAGTCAATGTGCCTAGAATCATTGTGCCTAAACCCTTGATGTAGGACAGAGACAAGCAATGCTCTTAAGTTGTCCTCTAGCCCTACCCCACACTAACCCCTTGAACAGAGCACCTTTCCTTCACCATCCTGATCCCTTGATGGTGGAGGAAAAAGCCATTCTCTCAGCTTTTACAGTCTTTTAATACCACAATCAGCTCATATGCTCATAAGAAACTTTTGAGTTCTCTCATTATGGGAGCCTTCCCATGGAAATAGAAGACATTTTGAAGTTGCTTTACTTTCTGCAGGTCATGGGGATGTGATTTACAAAATGATACTTCAATGCCCTCAGTGATGTTCCTAAACCTGAATAGGCAAAGGAGTTTCCCTGAGTGTTTTATTTCCAGAAGCATAGTTCTTACAGTGTCCTAAGGGATTGCCTCATAGGTGACACTGCCTTAACAAGAAGCCTATGATAATTCAGTAACTACACCCTTTGATGGAATGAGAAGGAAAAATTGAATTTTAAAAAATTCCCCTACAAAAATAATTATGTTATAATGTGTTTCTAGAGATTCAGGGGTAAACTAGTGCAGTATTCAATGTTTGTGGCTATTTTGATGGAACTACAAAGAAAATTAACCCATTATTTTTATAGAATTGAACTGGAGAATCTTCTAGATGATCTGAAACACATTAGAAGTTAGAACATGAGAAAAAGAGTTGGCAACAGGCCAATATTAAGGTAAAGGGCCCAACAGTTGATGACATCCAGGATCTTGGGGTAGGCTTTAAGATCATTGCCAGTAAAAATCCATACTTTTTTCCTTTTTTCTTTTCAATTTTTGTCTACTTTTCCCCACATATCTTTGAGCACTCCACACCAAATGCATAACTTTTATTTTATTTTTTACTTTAACATCTTTCATGTTTCCCCCTCAATATATCACTTCCTGGTTCTACTGATGGCACCCAGGACTAAAGGGGTTGTTGGTGGCAGCTCCACTGAAAAGAGAGGAGATAATTTGGAAGATGATGATAATAACTGAGTTTTATTGAATGCCTACTTTGTGCTGGCCTTTTTTCTGTATACTTTCCATGAATGCTCTCATTTAATCCTCTCAGTTGTCCCAAGAGCTCGGTTTAATTTTCTAACATCCTGGTTCTACTGGGGAATAAAGGATGTCTTGTTTTTTGTTTTGCTTCTGAAACTCTGTCTCCAAAATTTCTGAAGCGGGGAGGGCACATCCCAAGAAATGACAACTTAAGGAAAATAGATGTAAGGCCCATTTGACCAGGAAGTGAGGGATAAGAAAGTTGCAACAATTGGATAAATCCCAAATTGAAACCTCAGATAGATTTCTATAACCAATCTTTTATTTGCACATTTGTGCTGTTGGGGGGAAAAGTGACTTTACCAATCATGTTAATGGAGAGAAAGTTCTAACCCTTCAATAATTTCAAGAAAATCAGTATATGGTTTAGGTCAAAAGGAGTACTTGATTTTGCAATGCCAACTATCCTTTCTGTGGTTTCTCAAAAATGCTGTGGCGATCCCACACAGAACTCTCTCCATGTTTTTACCACAGAGACAATAGTGTCATTTCAGCATTCATTGTAATCTAAACCACGTTGGGAGGTGCTCTAAGAAAGCTATCCAAAAAAATAAGTACCTTTATTCTTATAATCTAATATTACAAAAATGAAGTATAGAATTACCATGCAAGATGAGCTTAAAGACAAGTGCTAAATAAAACAAGGCATCAGTTGTGTGTCTGATATGTGCAGAGGGACAAATGGAATAAAGGGACTTACTTGGCTCTAGTCAGGAGAGTTAGAAGAGTTACTGTTTTTTCAAATAAGGGAATGAATTCATTAATGAGTTATCACTGGGGACCGGAATTGGGGAATACCAAAAGTAGTTTGAACTTCTATAAACAGAATGATTTGCCTGGGGTTTGTACTTTCCTTACCTTAGGGACTTATCTGAAGAGCAAAGCCCTTCTGTCACTGTGCAACACCTTTAAAAAAGAAGGTGCTAAATAAAGGTGGTGTGAAATGGATAGAGTTATATTTCCCTAGTCGCAGGACTGTGACTATTAATGGTTATGTAACCAAATTTACTGTGAGGAGGTAAAATCAAAGAAAGGAACGAGGCAGGAAACAGAAGATGTCCAGTTCCCCAGAAATGTGGCTGTCATCAGCTTCTCTCTGATCTGCTATCCCAGGACAGAAGTCAGCTGGGGGCCAGATTTGAACTTCCCACATGTACTATTGTCCATGCAAACAAGTGACCCAAGTTATTTACTTAACACTCAGAAACACTTAAGACTCTTTTGTGTGTGTTTTCCATTTCTGGCCAAGCTGTTTAGAAAACACAGTTGCCGCTGGCATTGTGATATTGTAAGCAGCCTTGCTAAATGGCTCCAAAAGGAAAATATCTGTTCAGTGTCTTGAATAAATCTTGTGGACTCCATTCACCAATTCCATACCAACACCCAAAAATATACATCAAACATAGAAGGTTTCTGCTAGAAGTATGTCTAAATAACATAGAAACTACTTTGATAACCTTTCATCACTACCCCAAACAGGTCCAGTCACAAGTGGTGGTATGAGTAAATCAAGTCACTTTTCATAAGGAATGGAGTTATTTTAAGAGTATAAGGTCTGATTGAAGAAGCCAACCTGTTACTAAAGGGAGACCAGACGTTTATCTAATTTTTTTAAATGCCCATGTTCTTTCTCTCTGGTCATGCTAAGAGAGCAGCACTTCCTACATGAAGGCTGTGGCGAAGATCTGAAGTCCAGTCGTGGTAGTCACAGTCATGCCCACAGTAGCAGTGGCTTTGACTTGAAGAACAGCTATAGAAATAGGTGTTGAGAAGCTATTCTTTCTTTTCTTTTGATTTGCCCCCCTTAAATGTTTATGACACGGCCAGGTATAGTTCCAATCTGTGAATCAAGCAGAGTTCCTTCAGCTTTTTACAACACCCTAACTATACAGTTAGAATAGCATGGTGTTAGAGGGTATGCTCTAGAACCAGTCTACTGTTCTTCAAATCACCCTCCTAAAGCTTGATAGCATCCGCAACTTGAGCAAATTACTTTCCTGGGAGGGGAGGGGGTCAGGAAAGTATCTCATTTGGATACTTATAAGGATAAAATAAAAAAATATTTCATATAAAATGCTTGGTAATGTATCAGGTACATAAGCACTTCGAGGAAGTGCACATGCTCATGTCTGTGGGAATCCAGGGCTGTCTGGATAATCTTCATTATGGGTGAAATTAGAAAATAATCTGCTGTGGGTTGAAAGTTTGGTTCCTCCCAAGATTCATATGTTGAAACTCTAATTCCAATACGATGGTATTGGAAGGTGGAACCTGTGGTAGATAATGGGGTCATGAGGATGGAGCCCTCATAAACAGGATTAGTGCCCTTATAAAAAAGATGATATCTCTCCCCATGTGAGGATTTGGCAAAAAGGACCAGGGTCAGGATCCTCACCAGAACCCCACCATGATGAAACCCTGATTTGAGATTTTCAGACTCCAGAGCTGTGAGAAATGAACTTCTGTTGTTTAAGCCACAGTCTGTGTCTTTTGTTATAGCACCCTAATTTGACTAAGGCATGATTTAATTGAAATGGTTAATTTGTCTTTCTTTGCTCTCTTAGAATCAGAACATTTCCTGAGCTACCAATTTGCTAGGAACACAGCATCAGCTCACCTGAGAAAAGTGGTGAGACTATCTTGATATTTAAAAATTATTACAGCTAAACTTTTAAAATTGTATCAACAAATAAAAAAATAATTGGCAAAAATGTAATTACCCATGTTTTCCTGACCAAGTACAAACTCTCTATAATATAGTTCATGATTTTTTAAAATTTTAAGTAGATTTTTAGACATCATCTTAATGGTGAAGATATAGAAAAAAAAGTAATGAAAAAAGTTAGTTGTCATTTTCATTAATAACAAACACTGACTGAGGCCTGTGCGCACATTTATATTACAGTACGACAACTCACTGTGCTCTATAGTTATATATGTGTCTGTCTTTTTCCCCTAGATTAAAAAATAATTTTGAGGACAAGGACTATGTTTTTGAATATCAAGCACTTAGCATGGGCACTCAATAAATTATTAACCACTCACTGTATGCAGGTTGAGTACATAAACAAAGAGAACATCAGTAAGATTTTTTTAAATAAATTTTATTGATTTTTTACAGAGAGGAAGGGAGAGGTATAGAGAGGTAGAAACATCGATCAGCTGCCTCCTGCACACCTTCCACTGGGGATGTGCCCACAATCAAGGTACATGCCCTTGACCAGAATCAAACCCGGTATCCTTCAGTCCACAGGCTGACGCTCTATCCATTCAGACAAACCGGTTAGGGCTACATCACTAAGATTCTATCCTACAAAGCCTAACTTAGAAGACAAGCCAGAGCATCCAAGACAAATAATGACACAAGTAAAGTTACCTTACAGGTAAATAGAATGAATAAGAGATGCAGTTTTACCTAAACAGAAGAGGCAATTTGAGATGGGGCACAAAGACCTCCTGAAGACAATGTACTTTTTCTGGATTAGACGTTTTTGGAAAAATCTTTCCCAACAAAGGGGACAATGTGACCAATAATAGATTAGCTTCCTAATGCTGCTGTAATAAATTACCACCTACTGGCTGGCTTAAAACAACCCATGTTTGTTATCTTACAGTTTCGGAGATCAGAAATCTGCAATGAGTCCCACTGCACCAAAATCAAGGTGTCCACAGGTCTGCATTCCGTTCTGGAGGCTCTAAAAGAGAATCTGGTTTTTATCTTTTCTGTCTTTAAGAGGCTGATCTCATTCCTTGGCTCGAGGCCTCCTCTCTGTTCCTCAATGACCAGTTAGTCTTTCTCTCATCTCATCACTCTGACTCCGTTTCACACTTAAGGACCCTTCTGATTTCATTGGACCCACACAGATAATCCAGGAGAGTCTTCCTAATTTAAGGTGACCAGATTTTAACATTGGTAAAGCGGGACAGCATTGACCGGGGGGGTTCTATTATTATTATTATTATTATTATTATTATTATTACTTAAAATATTACAAAGAGTAGTACATATATCTCTTTCCAAAAATCGGGACTTTTTTAAAACGCCGCGGGATGTGGGACAAATTGTTAAAAATCGGGACTGCCCTGTCAAAAGCAGGACATCTGGTCACCTTATCCTAATTTAATGTCAGTTCAGTAGCAACATTACTTCTATCAGCTACCCTTATTCTTCTTTGCCACGCAACCAAACAGATTCACAGGTTCCGGGGATTGGGACATGGACATCTCTGGGAGACCATTATTCTGCCAACCTCACAAAATGTTACGGTGCATCTGGGATGTATGGACACAACATAATTCCCATAGAAATTTTGTGTGTTAAATGTAAGTTTGAGTGAGATTACAGGGCTGAAGGAGTGGAAACTATTTTTGAAAACACTGAAAGACCAACAAAAGGATGAACTATCTTTAATAGTAATCTCTTTGTGTTAAATTAGTATTAGTATTTGACATTAGTTTTCCTTTGTTTCATATTTGAAAACGACATGATTATAAGGTATGTATGTCTAATTCACATACATACATAACTTTCTCTTTTTAAATAAATCTTTATTGTTCAGATTATTACAGATGTTCCTTTTTTTTTTACCCCCATAGCTACCCTCCACCTGGTTCCCAACCCACCCCATGCCCTTACTCTCACCCCCACCACTGTCCTCATTCATAGGTGTTAAGATTTTTTGTCATCTTGCACCCCTCAATGCCCACTACCCCTGAGAATTGTCAGTCCATTCCCTTTCTATGTCCCTGCTTCTATTATATTCACCAGTTTATACTGTTAATCAGATATTTATTGACTTAATTTTTAGATTCACTTGTTGATAGATATGTATTTGTTGTTCATAATTTTTATCTTTACCTTTTTCTTCTTCTTCCTCTTCTTAAAGAATACACTTCAGCATTTCATATAATCCTGATTTGGTGGTGATGAACTCCTTTAGCTTTTTCTTGTCTGTGAAGCTCTTTATCTAACCATCAATTCTACATGATAGCTTTGCTGAGTAGAGTAATCTTGGTTGTAGGTTCTTGCTATTCATCACTTTGAAATTTCTTGCCACTCCCTTCTGGCCTACATGGTTTCTGTTGAGAAATCAGCTGACAGTCATATGGGTACTCCCTTGTAGGTAACTAACCGTTTTTCTCTTGCTGCTTTTAAGTTTCTCTTTTTGTCTTTTGCCCTTGGTATTTTAATTATGATGTGTCTTGGTGTGGTCCTCTTTGGGTTCCTCTTATTTGGGATTCTCTTTGCTTCCTGGACTTGTAAGTCTATTTCTTTCATCAGGTAGGGGAAGTTTTCTGTCATTATTTCTTCTAATAGGCTTTCAATATCTTGCTCTCTCTTTTTCTGGCACCTCTATGATTCGGATGTTGGTATGTTTGAAGTTGTCCCTGAGGCTCCTTACACTATCTTCATATTTTTTATTCTTTTTTCTTTTTGCTTTTCAGGATGGGTATTTTTTGCTTCCTCATATTTCAAATCTTTGGCTTGATTCTTGTGATCCTCTAATCTGCTGTTGAATCTCTATATATTATTCTTTATTTCAGTCAGTGTATTAATTTCTGACTGGTCCTTTTCCATTTTTTTAGTATTCTCATTAAGATCCTTGAAGGTCTCACTAAGTTCCTCAGAGGTTTGTAGAAGATTCTTGAGTAGCTTTATAACTGTGGTTTTGAACTCTATATCCAGTAGTTTGCTTTCCTTCTTTTCTTTCATTTGTGGCCTGTTTCTTGGGGTTCGCATTTTGACTACTTCCCTGCAAAGGACTACTTCCCTGTCCTATTGGGCCCAGTGGCTCAGTCTCCCCAATCACCTGAGGTGGACACTCTTGGTGTAGCCCTTTGTGGGCTGGGTGCACAGTCTTGTTGTAGTTAAGCCTTGATTGCTGTTGGTATCACTGGGAGGAAATGACCTCCAGGCCAATCGACTGTGAGGACCCCCTGTGTCTATAGTGGAAGAGCTGCTGTGTAGGAGACACCCTTATGGGGCAGGACTTGCTTTCAGTGGGGCTTTTGTACTCACTGAATCTGCCTCTTGAGTGTCCCTTATGGATGTGAGGAGTTGAAATCTGGTATCTGAATACTGGATACACTGGCTCCTGGATCTCCAAGGAGGTGCAAAGTCAGTTGCTGTGTGAGTCCACCCAGCAGGATCTACAGCAAGATTTATAGATTTCTCCTCTTTGTTTGGGGTTTGGAACTTTTGGAGCTCTCTGACCCAGCTATAGTTTGTTAGGTTAGGCTGCAGGTGGACAGGTGATTCATTTGCACATAGCTTGGGTGGGGTTGTAAATTGGGTGGGGCAGTGTCTCAGAGAATCACCAGGGCAGAACAAACAATGATGGCTGTCCATCAGCCGTCTCTGCATCTGGGTGTCTCCGATTCCCTGAGTCCCCAGGAACAATGATTCTTGCGAGCAGCTTTGCAAGAAAGCCACCCTCGCTTTCTGACCTGATGCCAGACAGCCCAATTTCTCCCCGTAGGAGTCTGGATCCCCAGAGACTCGCCGGAAATGAGTTCACTGCAGTCGGAAGCTTGTATCTGATTGAAAAAAACCTCGCACCCAGGTGCCACTGCCATTTCGCATGCCTCCGTACCTCTGTTCTTGGTGCCTCTGCACCTTCTACCCGGTCTCAATGAGCTTATTTATTTCCTTGTAGTTGTAGAACTTCCACTTAGTTAGCTTTCCCCTGGTTCTGGATGATGGCCGTTTTATCTTAGTTGTAGTTTTAATGTGGTTGTGGGAGGCAGCACGTTATAGGTATATACCTTATGCTGACATCTTGGTTCTCCAATACTACAACTTTCAAAGATAAATACTTCACTAAACTTTTTTTAATGGTTAATGCAAGACTTGAAAAACACATTTTTAATAGTAGCTCAATCAGTTGACTCCTCAAAATTTGAACACAGAAAAGAAAGTAATAACAGAATTAAAAAGGCATTGATTAGCCCTGGCTTGTGTTGCTCAATGGTTAGATTGTTGGCCCACACACCAAAGATGTCATGGGTTCAATTTCTGGTCAAGGGCATGTACCTGGATGGTAGGTTCAATCCCTGGCCATAGTTGGGTGCATCCAAAAGCAAACAATTGATGTGTCTCTCTCACATCAATATTTCTCTCTCCTTTTCTCTTTCACTCTCCCTCCCTCCCCCTTCTCCCTTCCATTCTCTCTAAATATAAATGGGGGAAAATATATCTTCGGATGAGGATGTTTTTTAGGCATTGATTAAAAGCATAGTTATAGGTGGTTCTAGAGTTAACATATAAGAGCAGCAAGATATGTGAACATGTGCAAGTCAAAGGTAGGTATATATTTCACCTTCACTTAAACAGGAAACAGAAATTAATGGCAAAAGCAAAGATACATCAGAAGACAAACAATGCAAGAAGTCTCCTTATCAGAGTGCAGAATAGATTTAGGTAGATCATGGAGGTCACAGAGTAGGAATCAGGTATAGATATAAATATATTTAAAAAAAAGCTCAGCCAGCATGGCTCAGTGATTGAGTGTTTGTCTATGAACTAGAGGGTCACAGGTTCAATTCCCAGTCAAGGCACATGCCCAGGTTGTGGGCTCCATCTCCAGTGTGGGACTTGAAGGAGGCAGCTGATCAATGATTCTTTCTCATCATTGACATTTCTCTCTCTCTCTCTCTCTCTCTCTCTCTCTCTCTCTCTCTCTTTCTCTCTCCCCCCTCCTTCCTCTCTGAAATCAATAAAAATATTTTTAAAAAAGGTAGAGCAGGACCAGTTAGTAATCTTATCTTATAAATAAAAAGATACACAATCATTTTAGATGATTTATGGAATAAAAGGAGCAAAATTTAGTTAGAATTTGAATGTGGGATAGAAGCAAAGTTATCAAAAGGAAACTATTTAAAAATCTTTTTTGATGAAGATCTTATGCTTGTATCAATGTTTTCAGATATTCCAGTGTGTTGGGCTTTCTTTCCTTGATGAAAGTGCTATTATTCTTCTAGCAACGCTATATAAATGGGGGGAGAGCTTCAGTGGGAGTCCCTGTGCCATACTATACAGAGTGTTGGAAATTGTTTATACACTATCTATTAAATGGCCTCACATTGACTTTTCATCCTTGATTTTTCCTGCCATCACAGAGGAAAACTGGCTCTAAAATTATCTAAAGTCTTCACCATGCTCCATATGAGTTTTTAATTCAGTAGCTTCCAGCTTTCTCATCTTTGGTTTGTGTGTGTGTGTGTGTGTGTGTGTGTGTGTGTGTTTCAGTTGCTCCAGAGGATGAAAGGAAATATAGGTGTCTGTAACCATAGCAAAGCACTTAGCCTTAAGAAATAACAAGGAAAGACAATGGGGAGGGGGCAGGGGGTGGCTGGAGAAGAGAAAAAAAGAAAAACAGCAAACTGTGTTTCCAATTACCAGCAGATGCTTCTGTTTATTCTAAGAGTTCCTATTTAGTTAACTGTACAAATTTTTAATCATATAAATGTGGTAGTGTTCTAGCCTCGTGCTCTTGATTACCCTTGTCTTCCAGTTGGTTTCACATGCCTCTTGCTTCTGGCATCACTTTCCTACAAATACAGTGTCTGGAGCTGCATGAATCCCAGGCAATACCTGATAAAAAGTGCAGCCTGTTGCAGAGTTTATTTTATCTATCTTTTGTGTTTTGTGTTGTGATTCACTGAGGTGGTGACCTTGCAATACATTTCTCTGAGTCAGCAGCACCATTGGCTGCTGGCTAAAGCATCATGAATGCCTACACTATTTTTTCCCATCTTTGCTTTGTGGAATCATCTGGTCACCATTCATTCATGCCTGGAATAGTACAGGGGGAAAGATTACCAAGCTTCATCCAAAGACCATTTCACATAGAACTTTAATAAATGAAGGAACAGGTTTGCGTGAGAGTGTCCCCGATGGTGGAGATCAAAGACTTAGAGTCTTGCCTGTATTCCAATCGTTCTGAAAATAGCAAAAGGAGTACAACAAAGTGCTGGAAAGGAGGGGGGATGGAAAAATTCGCTTAGGTACATTTTTTTTTTTTTACATTTGGTGAAAAAAGACTTTCAAAAATAGCTATTTGGTCTTGAAGTTAAAACTCCATCATATATATTATTCATCACAGTGACTTATATTTGATATCCAACCTTATCATAAAGTTAATCCATAAGGGAAAAGAAATGGATGAAACAAAATTTAAAAGCCAAAGGTGGTTCGGTATCATAAGTGTCCCTGGACATAGCCCTTAATCTTACATGGCTGTTCTGGTTGATGATCTCCAGTTGAGAATATTTGACTTGAGCCAGTATTGATTCAAGGGTCCTAATATGTGTATCTATAAAGATTAGGGCTTTTGCTGCATTTCCTTTAATAAAGAATGAGTATGGAAGAGGCAGAAGATATCTGCTGCGTGGTAGTCCTCAGAGCATGGTCCACTACCCACAGCCTTGCCGTCCCCAGGGAGCTGGATAGAAGTGCAGAGTCCCGGGTCCCCACCCAGATCTGCCCAATCAGACTTTGCATTGTAATAGGATTTTCAGGGGATTTGTGTGCACACTAACATTTGAGAAGCCTTGCTCTAGGATAGCATCTTTGCTCTAGGAGAGACACCTTTAAGCATAGATATTTTATGTAATTCGTAATCTCCAGAAGGTAATATGTGTAGGAAAGAATGGAAAATAAGGAATATTTTGCAGAGGTGGAAGGATAAATGCCCTACACATATAGCAGTTGACATTTTCTTCTTCCAAATTGACTTTGAACTCCATAAAGATAAACAAAATGGATGCCAAGGGGAAAAATAGATCCTATTAGAAGGTTTCATTCCTTACCATCTTCCCACTTTAATGTTGTTTATATATATAATATTACTATATATGTTGTCGAGTTTATTTTGGTTATATTGAGAGGCCAAAACTTCACTCAGGCATTTCCCAGCACTTTTTGAGGATGTCTGGATAATCTCCCCTCCAGCCTCCTTGAAGTCTTCTCAGTCTGGACTAATTCTTGAGAGCTTCCAGAATTCATACATCTCACTTGCAAAAAAAGAAAAGTAAAAACATATTTCAGACTTTGTTTATGCCATGTTTTAAACATTATAATTGGTTTTACACACTACACTTCCACTAAAAACACATCAAATAAATGGAAATCACCTAGTAGCACTCAAATTTAGTAGCACTCAAATTTATAAGACTGTTTGAGGAATACAGACACCCCAAGCAAAACATTTGAGGCCCACATAGTTTGTTTAGGAGAATGAGTCCAGTGGGAAGCTGAAGACAGGCACATGTTCTCTAGCACAGCCTATGACACAAAGTACGGCTCATGAACATCAGTCATAACCCGTTAGTCGTTGTGCACTGAAACTGAAACTCCCAATCAGGGGGACTCATACAATATTAACCAAAGCACTAAATAACCCACAGGAAAGATCACGCAGGCTATTCCCTCGACACAGTTCATGGGCTGTTTCCACCACCGAAACACGGTTACAACAAATCATCATCCTATTGGGCACTTCTTTAGTGCATCCTTTGTCCTTTATGTATCTATTTTCTTTTCCACCTCAATTATTTTTCCTACCACACCTTTGTACCATAAAATCCCTTACTATCTCTCCCATTGGGCCACTCTTCGATTCTCCAATATGCCTGTCATTGTTTCTTCTACTCCTGAATCCTCATGAGGACCACAAATTTCCAAAGTGGGACTCTTTCTAAGGTGGTTTGACTTCTCAGCTTTCTAATAGATCCTAGGAAAGTATAGCTAAAATTAGAGTTTAGATAACTATGATTATGTCAATTATGATTTCCTATAGCTTAAAAACAATCATTTAAAAATTTTAAAGGACATTGTGGTTTTACAAATAACTCACATTCTACTCTTATTTTATTCTTACAAGGTTCCAAAATGATGGATAAGATGGTTATTGCCATAATACCCATTTATAGACAAGTCACTAAGTTTAAGGCAAAACAGAGTGGTGATTCATAGTTGTTATAACCTTAAGATAAGTAGTTTTAGACAATTACTTCAGAGATTTCATTGCGGTAACTATTTTTTTCAGAAGTTGACATACCAAATATGAAATTATGAAAAGCATATTCTACCACCACTTACAATCTTTCACAATCAGAAACAAGTTGAAAAGTCTTAGAAAAATTTTAGCCTGAGAATGCCATCATCACACAGCAAAGCATCAGTTCAATAACAGAGGGAATAGCAATGGCTGGGGGAAGGGCAGGTTGGTTAATGGGTTGATTTGTTGTGTTTAGTGTTACCATGCAACAATGTATTTTTTATGTATATGGCTTTTCATCAGCAGAGAGGAGCAAAGTGAATAAAACCTAGTCTTCAGGCCATTTTGTTTTCATCCCCAGCCTTATTGGACTTGTTTGTTGTGGGTTAACTGTCAAAGACAGTCAACTTAGCATTCATTTGTTAAGATATGCGAGAGCCAGGATAGAGGTCTCATGCCAACAAAAACCCTGGTCTTTCTCTTTAAATATACAAGGAAAAGTACAACAAGAAGTAGCAATTCACAATGCAAACTAGGATTGAGGTGGGGGAAGCCAGGCAGGTCCCAGTCTGAGAAAGCACCCATGGGCTGGCACAAGAGAGGCTCCCTTCTGCTGCTGCACTTGCATATTTACGGAGTGAATAAGAGGATGATTGGTTATAGTTCAGACACCTGTTGTAAACTCAAACAATGAATCTGTCAACTCGACCTCTCTACTTCCCCCACCTCATCTTCCCTCATCTTGCCCCACCCACTCTCCTCCCTTTCCACTGACATTGGAAGTGTGTGCTGCCTTCTATGGTCAGTCTGAGGATCAAATCCTTTCCCTCACTTGCTGGCATTGTTCCCTGAGATTAGTTAAGGCCAGAGTTATTACATTTCTATTTTTCCTGAAGGACACTGTAAATTGTTTGAGCTTCTCCTATTTAGACTATATTAAACAAAGTTGAAAGACCTGTTTTCCTTTCTTGTTCATTTTAAATTTCATTTGCATTGCCTTTGTGAAACCGGAGTGGTCATAAATGTGTGTGTGTGTGTGTGTGTGTGTGTATGAGTGTTTACACAGCCATATTTGAACCGATGTAGGAAAAAAGCCAAGAGAAAATTAATAAATTATGAATAAATTCCCTCAATAGCTTGAAAGTTTTCTTTAAAGATAAATTAAGAGTGGGAACTAATAAGAGTATAAAGTATTTTTAAAATATTTGTGAGAGACTTTCATTAAAATGAAGTTTTGTGAGAATCTATTGACAGACGCAAAATAATAGGAAATTGAAATGAGTATATGTTTCTAAGTTTTTATTTTTAAATGTACATTCTCATTCTAGATCAGAAATATTTAGTATTGTAAATATTTTTTAAATCATCTATAATAATAAAAGTGTGATATGCTAATTAGACTGGACTGCTGAACAACTTCTGGATGACCTTCCGGACAAAGCCAGGGCTGTGAGGGCTGAGGCTCTTGCTCAAATTTTGTGCATCAGGCCTCTAGTATATGATAATGGCTTATCTGCCTAGTGTCCAGAACACCCATAAGTCTACATGATTTTTATAAAGCCCCCCAAACACTAGAACTTCTTTAAAATCAATTATAGTAAATCCTCACTTGGTGTCAGTAGGTTCAGCAATTTTATGCAAACTTACATATAACAAAGCCAATTTTAGCATAGGTTAATTGATATAAACAAGAGTTAAGATCTTAGGGAATCTCATCAACATTACAAGAAAATGACTTGAACTAAATATTATTTGAGGAACTTCTGTATGTCTTGGACTTTTTTTTTTCTTGGCCCTATAGTTTAGTATTGTGGCTATCATTTCTTTCCCTTATAGCTGCAAACACATAACAAAGTATTTTAGTTAGAATTAGGTGTCCATTGAACAAGCTGTTTTGACTTTGCTGGTACTCATTCTATTTCTTTTACAGGAGTACTAATTTATTTCCTCTTAATGGGATGTTCGTTTGACTCACAATGCCTGGGGTAAAATGAGGTTATTTTGAAAGTCTATCTTAAAATTTCCTATCCATAGCACGTATTGTGGATATTAAGATTTGTCTTCACCTGCCACATATTAGTAGAGGAATCCTCTTTGCACCATGACCCCTTTGGATACAGAACTTTCTTCCCATCCCCATTGCCCCATCCCCAGTGATTCAAACTTCTGGCTGCCGATAGGCAGTGTCTCAATGTGAATGATGCATACTGAGTAAAGTTAAAATCATAGGTTTACA
>PVJC01035140.1:0-18423 GCA_004026665.1 Murina feae
AGGCCAGCCTTTTCCTGCTCCCTGATCCCCGGAAGGGACCTGGGGAGCCACCAAGCAGGCCCCCAGTCCCCAAGAGCTTGCTTTCCTGCTCCCCAGTGCCCCCCAAAGGGCCTGGGGAGCTGCCAAGCATGCCGCTGACTCTTTCCCACTCGCTGGTCCCCTGCTGCCTTCCTTTCCCACTCCCGGGTGCCGCCAAGGGGCCTGGGGAGCCACCAAGCAGGACCCCAACCCCTGTAGCCTTGCTTTCCCGCTCCCCGGTGCCCCCCAAAGAGCCTGGGAAGCCACCAAGCAGGCCGACCCCCCAATGCCTTTTTCCCACTCCCCGGTACTCAGCAAAGGGCCTGGGCAGCTGCCAAGCAGGCCAAGACCCTCCGCCGCCTCTTTCCTGCTCCCCGTCCCGCCGCCTTGCTTTCCCGCTCCCCAGTGCCCTGCAAGGGGCCTGGGAAGCCCACCAAGCAGGCCGCCGACCCCCTGCTTCCTCTTTCCTGCTCCCCGATGCCCCTCAAAGGGCCTGGGCAGCTGCCAAGCAGGCCCCCGGCCCCCACTGCCTCTTTCCCACTCCCCGGTGCCCCTCAAAGGGCCTGAGGAGCCGCCAAGCAGGACCCTGGCCCCCATCACCTCTTTCCCACTCCCCGGTGCCCCTCAAAGGGCCTGGGGAGCCGCCAAGCAGGCTGCCAACCCTGCCGCCTCTTTCCCACTCACCGGTCCTGGGTTCTGTGCTGTTCTGCCCTGCACCCGCTCTGTGCACTCAGGAGGTCCCTCAGCCTGTGCCCTCTCACAGTTTGGGACCCCTCTGGGGATGTCCACCTGCTGGCATGTCTGACCAGCCTGGGTGAGGGGCTGATGCCTGTTTGCAGGCTGGCCAAGCCCCCCAGTAACGTCCCTCACCCCATTGGGTTGTGACCAGCGTGGGTGATGGGCTGATTGGCGCTTTCAGGCTTTAAGGCTGCCCACAGCTCCCATTGACCCAATGTCCCAGCAAGGCTGGCTGGACGCAGGTTTCTGGGGTTTGTTTATCTTCTATAATTGATATACTGTTCCTTTAAGCTGAGGCCTCCTAGTAACGAAGCCTCCTCTCTGCTTCACCAGCAGCGTCTATAATGAGACAATGTTACTCTTAGTGGTCAGGCCAGGCCTGCTGTTTCCTTCAGCTCCTGAGGATTCTATGATTGATATTTTGTTGCAAACATGTTTTGCTTGAGCCAGGATAAGCGGAGTGGGCTGCAGTTTCATTTTCACTCCTGCTGCAATGGAAGCTGCCATTTACTCAGGTCCATGAGTGGTGGCCTCCATGTTGGCTGGGCTAATTTGCATACAGTCGCTCTGATTGGCTGGTGGGTGTGGCTTACCACAATTAACCAAAGAAATGGTTAATTTTAATATTACGCCTTTATTAGTTTAGATAATAAAAGGCTAATATGCAAATAGACTGAACAGAACAACTGGTTGCTATGATGTGTGCTGACCACCAGGGGGTGCTTGGAACATTGCTGGCATCGGCAGCAAGCAGCAGAGCGCAGAACATGGTGGGTGTTGGCCGTGGTGGGATGTTGGAGCAGGTGAGCGTGGATGCCAGACCAAGGTGGGGCACTGGTCGCGGTCATCGGGGCAAGCCTCTGGTGATTACTGAAAATTCTTTGCTCCTGTGCTCTGTGTTCCCACCCAGCTCTCACACCTGCTGCCGGTGCTGGCCTTGCTCACACTTGCTAATGGTGCCCGGTGCTGGTCCTGATTGCTTGGCACCATCAGCGGGTGCAAGCAGTAGCTGCTGTCCCCAATTGCCCCTGAAGGTTTCTCCGTCTCTTCCTGCTCCTGAGAGGCGATTGAGGCAGCAGCTGCTGCTTGCACCTGCTGATGGTGCCAGCCCCACTTGTCAGTGCATGGGAGTGGCAGTGGTGGGAGCAGGACTACTGGCAGGCAGGGGACTGGGGACAGCAGTGGGAGGGGCCGAACAAGGGTGTGGAGGATGGGCCAAGACCCACCCCTGTGCCCACTGCAACCTTGTGGCCCACAGTTTCTTTCAAGGTGCACAAATTTGTGCACTGGGCCCCTCATTTTCCAGTAAACCCCAGACATCATGTAATTTCATCTATAAATACCCATGTGTGTATTTTTTAAATTTTGTTTTATTGCTTAAAGTATTACAAAGAGTGTTAGATTTTTTCCCCTTGACCTTCCCCCACTCCATCCTTACCCCCCCCCCAGTGTCTTGTGTCCATTGATTATGCTTATATGCATGCATACAAGTCCTTTAGTTGATCTCTTAACTCCTCCCCCCCAACCCTCCTTAGCCTTCCAGCTGTAATTGACAGTCTGTATTTTTAAAGGATGTCAACTGGTGGTCCTTGGTGCCAATTCAGTTTGGGGTGGGGTAAAGAGGGAAACTTTAGTCAGTGCAAAGCAGCTCCACTGTGATATAGCAAGCAGGCTGTGAAGCAGCCCTGGGGGCCAGCCACTGTTGGCTAGACAGTTCCGCTTTGCTTTGCTCCTCAATGGTTTGCTCTCCTCCTTGCCAGTTTGCTTTGTGCTTCACGGTTAGCTCCACTGTGCTTGGTCGGCTCTGTTCTGTGTCAGTCCATTCTGCTCTGGTGAGACATCTTCAGTGTTTCAATTCTCGGTGGGGAAACACAGTCTTTGGTGGGAAGGGAAAGTGTGCTCCCTTAGCCAGAGGGGAGCTGGCTTATATGAACCGAAGTCCCTGCACCTGGTCCCTGATCTATCCTCATACAAATGAGGACTCCAAATCCTCGCAGTGTGATTGGTTCAAAAGGCATTCTCCTGATTCATCAGAAAAGAGCTGCTCTGGTTGGTTGGAGCTGCACAGTTCTGATTGGAAGAGGAAAGCTCAGTCCTATTGGTTGAAATAGGAGTCCAGGAACTCCTTTATAAGGCTGGTTCAGATGGCAGGAACACAGGCAGGCAGGGAGTTCAGTGTAGAGGCAGGCAGTTCAGAGTAGGCCTCTCCCTGAAGTGCAGTTTGCATGAAGAAATGGCTGCCAGGCTGTTTCTTAAAAAATGTGAGCCCAGTCAGCCACCAGGAGCCCTTCTGAGTTAGGTGTCCTTTTCTGTGTTTACAAGGACAAGGAATCTTTTAAACAATACAATCACAGCTTCATTATCATATCTAAAAATATTAACTGTCGTTCTTCTTTTAAAAACATATTTTATTGATTTTGTTACAGAGAAGAAGGGAGACGGATAGAGAGTTAGAAACATCAATGAGAGAGAAACATTGATCAACTGCCTCCTGCACAGTCCCCACTGGGGATGTGCCCGCAACCAAGGTATGTGCTCTTGACCAGAATCGAACCTGCGAACCTTGAGTCTGTAGGCCTACGCTCTATCCACTGAGCCAAACCGGTTAGGATGAGTTTAGGAATTCTTAACTGCAAAGGGTGCTACCTATATGTCCCAGCCTCAGAGAAGGTGCATTTGGAGCCTCTGCTACTTGCCCCCTGTGGTTTGTGCTGCATGGAGAGGTGAACACTTTCCACCTATTACACAGATTTCTTCTGGTAAACCTGGCTGTGTCACTATATCCACACTAGAGGCCCTGTGCATGGATTCGTGCACTGGTGGGGTCCCTCGGTCTGGCCTGCACCCTCTTGCAATCTGGGACCCCTTGGGTGATGTCAGATTGCCAGTTTTGGCCCGATCCTCACAGGCCAGGCCGAGGTACTCCACTGGTGCATGAATCTGTGCACTGGACCGCTAGTATACATATAAGATCTTTGGTTAATCTCTTCCCATCCTCTCTCCTCCCCCCTTCCCTCTGAGATTCATCAGTCTGTTCCGTGTTTCCATGCCTGTGCATTGAGCGTCTGCCCCCTGGTGGTCATTGCACATCATAATGACTGTTCAACCAGTTGCTTAGGCTTTTATATATATAGATACTGGCTGAACTTGGTGCAATTTGCAGAAAACATCAGACTCCTTCCTCTGGACTCCACTCATTGAAAAATGAAATATGTTGCTGTTTTTTTGGTGCTGAAGAAGCTAGATAGATACTATGTTTCTTTTTCTGCAATAAAAATTCCAGGATGGTAGAAAAATGCCTATTCCCACTGGATTTTGATCATCTTATTTGCATGTTTCCCTTGGCAAGCTTTGTTTGCTATTGTTCAAGGTGACCCAGCTAGAACTACTATTTAAAGTCACATTGTCATGAATAAGTTATATAACCCGTGTGTGATATGGCTGTGACTTCTGAGTATTGTATAAATAGGAATACATGCTTGTACTGGGTCTCTCCTTCCTATTTAAATATGGTTGAATTTAATGTAATCTCCCTGTTTGTTCTTGCTGTTGATCTTCCTGATTTTTCTGTTAGGGATAGAAGCAGTTTCCAAGGTGATTCAGAACCTGTCGTATTTATCTTTGGAATGCAAATCACTTGTGTATATTATGTCTGCATCTCCCTCTGTGCCAGTCCAGACTGGTTTTCAGTTTCATCCTCCTTGACTAGCTTGGGTACCCTCCCAGGTGGAGAAAAAACAAAGCATGGGTAACCCACTCGAGGACAAGGGGGATTAATAGGGAGGCCTGGTTAGGGTGAAAATGCCTTTTTAAAGATATTGGGATTAGAGGGCTTTAATCCCTAAAGAAAACAGTCTTTATAGTCAAAAGGTTTACTTATGTTCAGGATAGCCTCATGCCCTGTGCCTATTTTTGATGGAAGAATTAAATAACTGGGTTTTAGTGTTGGTTATGAGTTTGTCATTTTAGTCTTAGTGTTTTGTGATATAATAGCCCCTTTTCTCTCTTTATAAAACAATAATAACAAAAAATATTTTTAAAGATTTACCTCTAAACCAAATACTTCAACACATTGGTTATATTCATTGTTTTTTAACAGGCATTATCCATATGTATCCTTTTAAAATTATTTTATTACTAGAGGCCTGGTGCACAAAATTTGTGCATGGGTTGGGGATCCCCTCAGCCTGGCCTGCACCCTCTCCAATCCAGGACCCCTCGGGGGATATCCACCCAGGCTGGCTTTGCCTGGGCTGGCACAGCTGCAGGGGACCGTGAGCAGACAGCTTCACCCAGGCCACAGCTGCAGGTGTCTGGGACCGCAGGGCAGGCAGTTGGTCCCTTTCCAGGGCCACAGGCGCATGTGCAGCCATTGGTGCCTGGGACCTTGGGGACCTCAGGGTATGCAGCTTGTCCTCTCCCAGGCTGTAGGCGCAGGCACAGCTGCTGGTGCCAAGGGCCACAGGGCAGGCGGCTTGTCCCTCTCCTGGGCTGCAGCCTGGTTGGTCCCCATTCCTCTCTTGTGAGCTCATTTGTGCCTGGCTGATCCCCATTTCTCTCTCCACAGTGTTGAGTGTCTGAGCTGTGATGGTGTGAGGGTGTAATGATCATTTGCATATTAGTTCTTTATTATATAGGATTTCTTTTTTAAAAAAATACATTTTATTGATTTTTTACAGAGAGGAAGGAAGAGGGATAGAAATTTAGAAACATCACCTGCATTCTACACACTCTCTACTAGGAATGTGCCCACAACCAAGGTACATGCCCTTGACCGGAATTGAACCTGGGACCCTTCAGTCCACAGGCTGATGTTTTATCCACTGAGCCACACCAGTTAGGGCTTATTATTATTTTTTAATCCTCACCAGAGGGAATGGTTAGAGAGAGGAAGTAAGGGAGGGAGGGGGGGGTCTAAAGAGAGAGAGTGAAACATCTATGTGAGAAACATGGATCAGTTGCCTTCTGTACATGCCCTGATTGGGGATCAAACCACAACCTTTTGGTGCACAGGATGATGCTCAACCAACTGAGTGACTCCAGCTCGGCTGCATCCTTTTTTAAAGAACAATTTTGTATCTTGTTTTCTTTACACCATTACAAAATGTTTCTAATAAGTTTGGGAAGTTTTAAGAATTTTAAATGATTCTATATTGAATATGTGTGTGGCTTTCCCTCTTTTTTAGCAGCTTTATTGAGATACTAGAGGCCTGGTGCACACAAATTTGTGCACTCAGAGGGGCGGTGTCCCTCAGCCTGGCCTGTGCCCTCTCGCAATCTGGGACCACTCAGGGAATGTCCACTTGCCAGCAGGGAGCAGGCCTAAGCTGCAGTCGGACATCCTTAGTGCTGCTGAGGAGGCAGGAGAGGATCCCACCACTACTGCTCTACTGGCAGCTGGCAGTCTGGCTTGTGGCTGAGCAGAGCTCCCCTTGTGGGAGCACACTGACCACCAGGGGCAGCTCCTGCATTGAGCATCTGCCCCTGGTCAGTGTGAGTCATAGTGACCAGTCATTCCCAGTTGTTCTGCTGTTAAGGTCATTTTGCATATTACCCTTTTATTATATAGGACTAGAGGCGCGGTGCATGAAATTCGTGCACAAGGAGTGGGAGTGGGGGGTGGGGTGGTGTCCTTCAGACCAACCTGCACCTTTTCCAATCTGGGACCCCTTGAGGAATGTCAGACTGCCCATTTAGGCCCAATTGGGCCTAAATGGGCAATTGGACATCCCTTTCACAATCCAGGACTGCTGGTTCCCGACTTCTTACCTGCCGATTGCCCCTAACCACTCCTCTGCCAGCCTGATCAATGCCTAACTGCTCCTGTGCCGGCCTGATTGCCCCTAACTGCCCTCCCCCAGCCAGGATGGTCCCCCCCAACCGTCCTCCCCTGCAGGCTTGGGTCCACCCCCAATTACCCTCCCCTGCAGGCCATCTTGTGGTAGACATCTTTGACCGCATGGGGGCAGCCATCTTGTGATGGTCAATTTGCATATTACTCTTTTATTAAATAGGATAATTCACATACTATGCAATTCACCCAGTTAAAGTGTATAATTCAATGATTTTCTGTATATTCACAGAGTTGTGCAACCAATCACCACAATCAATAGTAGAACATTTTTATCTTCTTATACCCATCAGCAATCACCTCCCATTTCCCCTGACCCCAGGCAGCCACTAATCAACTTTGTCCTATAGATTTGCCTATTCTGGACATTTCTTGTAAATGGAATCATATACCCTGTGGTCTTTTTCTCCCACTTAAAATTATGTAAAATTAAAAAAAATATATTGTGATAAAATATACATAACAAAATTTACCTATTCTAAGTATATGTATAGTTAATCACCAAATAGGAGTTTCCTACAGAACACATCCTCCATCCCATGGAAACACAGGCCAGTAATCTGACAAGCTGCCACTGCCCACTGATGCACCCGAGCTCTGTCTCCATAAAGGAGGCTTAGCCCGTTGCTTATACACATGATTTGGTCAATTACATGTTGATTTCTTGTCAGGTTAGGTTCTGTTCAAGCTCATCCATTTACAGCTGCATCTGCAAAATACTGTTCTGCATTTTAACATTTAGCAAGAATAGCACTCAGTAAGAACCAGGGAGACCTTGAGACCCGTGCTCTGTCCAACAGTTTCACTGTAACCTTCCCACAGGGGGTATTATTCTTTTAAATGTGTTAATTTAAAAGTAAAACTATTCAAAGAAATATGTTTTAAGAGAACTGGTTAGTGTATGGGCTCCCTTAACGTTTTCCACTCTCTTTGTTATTATCGCACTCAGAGAACACTTCAGTAGCATCCAGGGGACCATGTGGCAGGGCTGGGAGTAGGCCCTGAGGGTGACCAGACAGGGACGGTGTCAGTTACCAGGAAGGAGAGACCAGACTTGGACAAAGCGCCTGTCTGTGACTCTTGCTCTGTTGTAAAGTGTCCCTTGGCTGATGAAGCCATGTGTTAGACATGTTACACAGCTGCTTTGTGACCAAAGAAAGGATCTAAAACAGCTCTGATGGAAAAGTAAAAGAGGAATAAATAAATAAAAATAAGAATTGAACTTAGTTGTTCTAACTTGGGTACTTTCTTTATTAGTTGCTATTCTTCCTAAGATCAGGCTTCTATGTGGGAAAACCACAAAATTTGAGCCTTACTCTGATGGGTTGCTTTGGCCTGCTCCCACAGATGCCTTTGAGGCCAGGTAGTAGCAGGAGGGTTTCTCTTCCTTGGTTCTGGGAGGCAGCTCTTGTCCAGAGTTAGCCAAAGTGCTGTGGCTTTGCTAAGCGCAGCGGGGGTGAGCCCGGGGACCTTGGGGAGGTGTTCTCCAGGCTTGGAATTTTATAATCATGCTTTGAAGCAGAAAGACCTTCCTTTTTAGACTGGCTCCTGCTGATGCCTGCTGTCCCTGGCTGATCTGGTGGGCTGATTGGTGCCAGTCAGAATACAGCCGGTCGTGTCCAGTCTGCCCAGGCTTCAGGACGGCCTCTGTCTGGAGGCTGCCATAAAAGCTGCAAAGGCAGTCAGTCACCTGCCCTTCCTCCTTGCCCACGGGATGTCAGTCTTCCTGAGGGACAGTCTACATGATGCATGTGTTAGAATTATGGGTCACATTATGGCACACACCAAGTGCCAGGTTCCCATATTGAGTTTCATCTCACTAATTCATTGGTATGGCTGTTCGGCCCATTTTATAGATGACTATACTGAAATCCAGAGAGATTAAGAAATTTGACCAGGGTCAAATGACCCAAGACACCCCCTAGTGCATCAGATTCAAAACCAGGCCTTTGACCAAGTGCTGTCCTGTCTCCCTTTTGCTGAGCAGTTGGGATAAACTTGCCCCTGCTTCCTGCCTGCAGGCACTGCACTCCAGTGCAGTCCCCATGCTGGTACCAGCGGGATCTGCATTTGTCGGAAAGTCCCTTCCACTGGCTCCTGCAGAAAGCTCGGGCTCCTTATGGAAAATGAAAGCAGCTCCCCAGCTGGCCGCCTCTCCCAGCTTCCCTCACCACGGCCCAGCTTTTTCATCCTGGCCCTGGCAGGCCTTCCATCTCTGCTCAGTCAGTTCCTCCTACCCGGGAGACTCCCCTCCTCCTCCAAATTCCTGCTCTCCCTCACGTCTTTACCAGGTCATTGGCTTAGTTTTCATGACCCTCCCCCCTCTTCTGCACGATGACCTATTCCTCTGCCATCTGTTGGCCCACGAGTCTTTTTTCTACCCACGCCTGTTATAACACTCACCACGTTGTGTACTAGTTGCTTGTTTGCAGGTCTCCTGTCTCGTGACCTCTTTATGGGCAGGTGATCCATCTTGCTTATTTTTCTGTCCCAATCTAGCACAATGCCTGGTAGGGAGAGGCCTCTCCCTTAAAGTGTAAATTGAACTGGGAAGCCTTTGGATGACCTTGCCTGTTCCCCTTGCCAAGGACTGGCATTCAAGTCTCCTTTGAGTATGTGTCTCTGTAATCAGGCGCAGTTGGGGCAGGCTGGTGTGAGGCAGTGCCCAGGGCATTTGCAGGCACACCTTGTCTCTGCTCTCAGAGTGCACAAGAGCAAGCTGAATAGCCCCCAAGAGGCACTCGGGAAAAGGCGAAATGGGCAGCATATCTGCTGTGCTTTAATGCAGCTCTAACCTGAGCACCAGCTCCCAGGGGACCTTTTATCTTCCCTGTCAACTAACCCACTGTTAGAGAGCAACCGCAGGCTGGGACAACCCGCTGGCACCATTCTCCTGGCTCGGACCTGGCTCCTGCAGGGGCCCGTCTCCCACCCACCCCCAGTTGCCCATTGTCATCACAGCCTTCCCCCAACACCTCTCTGACTCATTTACTTCACAGGTAAGATATTCCATTAAGTACAAAAGTGGGAATATATCAAACCAGCAGCTCTACTTGTAGAGAACACACCCCAAAGGCATTTTAAAATCTGTGGATCCTCCTCAAGGAAATTCCAGTTTAAAAAAAAAACTTGGATCAGCAGCCTCAGCCTGTGTGGCCAGCAGGCTGACATTTTCTCTGTTGTTAGGCTGGCCTGAAAGACTTCTTTGTTTGGGGAGTGGGAGGATGTGGTGTCCTAATTAGACCTGGTGTGGAGCTGTGGCTCATACAACGCGGCCCTTTGGAACTGAGTGCTCTAGACAAGAGAATAACTTAGTACTGACTTTGTGAGTTTGTTGGTCTTTAAAGAAAATAGGAGATTAAAAGAGGCGGGGAGACAGGTCCAGTTGGCTCAGTGATTGAGTGTAGATCTGTGAGCCAGGAGGACAGTTCTATTCCTGGTCAGGGCATATGCTCAGGTTTTGGGCTTGATCCCCAGCAGGGGGCAGCTGATCGATTTTTTTCTCATCATTGATCTCCCTCCCTCCCTCCCTCCCTCCCTCCCTCCCTCTCTTCCTCCTTTCCTCCCTCTCCTTCTTCTCTGAAATCAATAAAAATATATTTAAAAAATAAAAAGAGGGGAAAACTAAATGCAGTGTAGTATTCTGGACAAAGGTGCATTAGAAGAAAAACTGGAAAATTCTGAATGAAGCCTGGAGTTTAGTTAATAGTGCTGTGCCAATGTTCATTTTTTTAGTTTTGAACAAGTGTGGTTATGTAAGACATTGACATTAATAGACTAGGAGAAGGGCATATGGGGACCCTTTATATAATCTTTGCAACTTTCAGTAAATCTAAAATTATTCAAATATTAAAAGTTTATTGATGCCCTGGTCAGTTTGGCTCAGTGGATAGAGCATAATCCCTTGGACTGAAAGGTCCCAGGTTCATTTCCAGTCAGGGCATGTACCTCAGTTGCAGGCTCCATCCTGGCCCTGGTGAGGGTGTGTGCAGGAGGGAACCAATCGATGTGTCTCTCTCACATTGATGGTTCTCTCTGTCTCTCCCCCTCCCTTCCACTTTCTCTAAAAAACGGAGAAATGTCTTCAGGTGAGGATTAACAGCAACAATTTTATCATATTGATAAAATGAAGAACAAGGTGTAAAGGCTGATTGAACAGCTAATTTAATTTGATCCTTCATCGGCACCCTCCTTTCCTCTTCCTACCCAGAGTTTGTAGCCTTCATCTGCCAGATCAGGAGATAAGACTGCATCTGGAACCCTGGGCCAGTCTGCTCTGAGGCAGTGTCTCCTTTGCCCCAGGGTCTCCTTTGCACTTTCGGGTCTAAGGCCAGGTCTACCAGGAAAACCTGGGTCATGTGGTTGGCCGTGCTGCTACCTGCCAGTTGTGCACTGCTGATCAGCAATCAGAGCTTCATTTGGTTTCACCTATTAGGAGGAGTGTGATCTGCCTGCAGGGGGAAGAGAGGATTAAATAAGGTAATGTATATGAAGAACTCAGCCCAGATAGAATGTGATGGTTGGCCAACATTGGTTTTTATTTTTCCTCTGCTTCTCCATTTTTGTGTGAGAGAAATGAGTGCCTTCTCCTTGAAGACTTGAGATCAGCGGTTCAGTCGTCACTTGCAGGTCAAGAAGTTGCTGTGAGAAGCCAGCAGCCCCACTTTGCCCCTCTCCCCCCACATACCCATTTCCAGAGATCCAGGAAATGTGACATCTGTATTGAGTAACTAATGGGGAATCGTCTTTACTATATGGTCTCGGAGACTTCTTGGAGTTTTAACATTTGGATTTCAGAAAATTGCGCCGTGGCTGTTTCTTCACTTATGGATGGACCAAGGGGTTTGGGGGCTTTCTTCTGGAACACGAGCCCTTGTGCTTCCTCGGGGCTTGGAACTTTCCTGGCCCAGAAACCCCAAAATCAGAAAAGCTGGAGGAGACATTTGCAAGATCCAAGGGCATTGGACATAGTTTGTGGATGGCTGTTTACCTGTAGGTGGCAGTGGTAACACAGGAATGCTGAAGCAGAGGCGCTGAGGGGAGTGCTGGCAGAATCCTTTGAGAAGAGCGATAGTAATAATAAAACTTACAGTGATGCCCACCGCCTCAGAGGAATGTTCCTCTGTTAGAGGCTTTGTCAAATGTTTTATATGTGTTATTTAGTTTACTCTCTACAACAACTATGTAAGAAAAGTGCTATTATTAGCACATTTTACAGATGACAGAAAGACTTAGAGAGGTCAAGTGGTAGAATAGAACTAGGACTTACCAAAATCTGAGTTCAAATTTCCTGCTCATACTTTCCATTGTGATTCTCATTTCTCTTGCTTCTGAGTCTAATGGGAGAATGAGGGACAGCTAGGAAACTGGTTCTGATCTCACCAAATACCCAGTGCCTATCATCCCAGGGCCTCAGAAGGACTTAGATTTATCATTTCATTTATAAAGGATTCTTATCACCCTAAGGTCGGGCGCATGTGAGGAAATGAAGATGTCCTGCCTTCATGCAGATTCAGATTTAGATATGGAATATACTCATGGCTCGTTAAGCCAACGAGACTGGAAGAACCTCTCAGAATAGAATTAGCAGGGTCTTGAAAGCTCAGTCCCTGTATGGACTATATTTCCAGGTGTTGAGCTTCTCAGAATGCATCACTTGGGGAGGTATTGAGGAGACTCCGGAGAAGAGATAGGACTGGAACTCAGCATGGCAGATAGGCTGGAGTGAAGGCTTTCCAACCAGAGAAGGCCCTCGGGCTTACACAGTCTCCCAGGCAATGATTTCACCCTCCAGCAGATAGTCTACTTTTCTGTGGAATGAGTACTCAACTTTGTTTGCTTTTGGATGATCAGGTTTTGTAAAAGCATGCATAATCCCAAGGATGCCACTTTCATCACTTCTATTTGACATAGTATTGGAAGTTCTAACCAGAGAAATTAATGAGGAAAAAGAAGTAAAAGGTATCCAAGTGGGAAAGGAAGAAGTAAAATTACCTATTTGTACCCTAAACATTGCTTGAAAAAAATCGGTTAGACCTAACAAATCCAACAAAGTTGAAAGAATTTGCATTCTTTCGACACTAAAAATCAGCTGTTTCTATATACTAACAGTGAACAATTCAAAAAGGAAATTAAAAACAAAATTGAGAATAGTACTCACCGCCTCCCACAACCACATCAAAATTACAACTAAAATACAGAACAACCATCATTCAGAACCTGAAATCTGGCTGAATGGAAGTCCTATAACTAGAGAAATAAAGAAGAAAGCACATCAAGACCAGTAGGAGGGGCAGAGGCACAGAACGAAACATGTGGAGTGTATTTAATCAGGAGGGTTATCTCAGCTGTGGAACCCTCCTGTGAGCAGCAAGGGGGTCCCAGACTCCAAATCCAGGGTCCAGGAGCTGGGAAGAGAAGTCTCCATAACTTAGGACTGTAAAAACCAGTGGGGATTGTGGCTAAGTGACACAGGGGCTATTGGAGATCCAGGCAGTTCCACAAACTTAAACTGCCCACTCCCTCTGAGTTCCAGTACTGGGGCTCTGGCATTGGGGGATCTAGTGACATATGGGGAAGAACTGGATTATCTGGCATTGGAGCAAGAACACGGCGGGGGGGGGGGGGGGGGGGGGGGGGGGGCTTTCTCCAAGACAGGGGACCTCACAGGGGTCATTGTTCCTATGCTAAGACCTCCTCTGTGGCAGAGCCTGACTGGCAGCCGTATCGGAGTTTCCATCAGCCTGGCTCACACTGTTCACTCTTCCCTAGTGATTCCCTAAGACTCCTCTCCATCCAGTTTGCAGCCCCACCCAAGCTGTTAACAGTGGCTTTTCTATATGAATGGTCTATCTTGGCTCGGGCTTCAGACTTGCCTAAAATCTTTCAAACAAGAAGCAAGTGGTCAGCATGCCCCAAATCTATCAGTAAGAGGCCCAAGATCTGACACTAGTACCAGCCTGCCCTGCTTCTCAACCTGGCCTCTCCTGAATACTTCTAAGCCTAATACAAGTAGCAGCCATCTGCAAATTGCTCTGTAGCTCCTGCCGGGTGGCCCCCGGCAATGGCTGACTTTGTACCTCCCAGGAGGCCCCAGAGCCAGTGCACCCAGTAGACAGCTTCAGACCACGCCAGATTACAACTTTACACATCCATAAGCTACACACTCAAGGGACAGACTCAGTGAGCACCAAAGACACACTGAAACAAGTTCTCCATAGGAGTGTCTCCTACACAGCAGATCTTCCACTGTAGTCGCAGCTCCTCCTCAAAGCCAAGTTGGCCTGGAGGTTAGTTCCTCGCAGTGATGACAACAGCAATCAAGGCTCAACTACAACAAGACTGTGCACACAGCCCATACAGGGGTGCACCTAGAGTGACCAGCTCAGGTGCTTGGGGAGGCTAAGCCACTGGGCCCTATAGGACAGCTACTACACAAGGCCACTCTGAGTTCAAATACAGCTGATTCCAGAAGACATACCAGCTCTATCTAATGCATAGAAACAAACACAGGGAAGTGGCCAAAATGTAGAGACAAAGAAATGTGTAACAAGTGAAAGAACAGAAGAAATCTCCAAAAAAACAAAAAAACAAAACCTAAATGAAATGGAAGCCAACAAATTACTAGATACAGGGTTCAAAACAATGGTTATAAGGATCTTAGTGAGAGTTTCCAGGGGCCTTGTGAGATTTTCAAAGATCTTAGTGAGAATTTCAGACATGAAAAAGGACCAGTCAGAATTAAACATACACTAACTGAAATAAAGAATAATTTATAGGGCCTCACAGTAAAGTAGAGCATTCTAAGAATCAAATCAACCATTTGGAATATGAAGAAGCAAAGAACACCCAATCAAAAGAGCAAAAAGAAAAACAAAACAAAAAAATAAAATTACAAAATATGAAGATAGTGTAAGGAGCCTCTGGGACAACTTCAAGTGTACCACATTCACATTATGGGCGTGCCAGCAGGAGAAGAGAGAGAGAATGATATAGAAAACTTCCCTGACCTGGTGAAAGAAATAGACTTACAAGTCCAGGAAACAGAGAGAGTCCTAAATAAGAGGAACCCAAAGATGCCCACACCAAGACACATCATAATTAAAATGCCAAAGGTTAAAGGCAAAGAGAGAATCTTAAAAGCAGCAAGAGAAAAACAGTTAGTTACCTACAAGGGAGTGCCCATATGACTCTCAGCTGATTTCTCAACAGAAACTTTGCAGGTCAGAAGGGAGTGGCAAGAAATATTCAAAGTGATGGAAAGCAAGGACCAAAGACCTACAACCAAGATTTCTCTACCCTGCAAAGCTATTAATTTAGAATTGAAGGTCAGATAAAGAGCGTCACAGACTAGAAAAGGCTAAAGGAGTTCACCACCACCAAACTAGTATTCCACAACATATTGAAGGATCTTCTTTAAGAAGAGGAGGGTTTCGAGTCAGCAGCACATATACTAAAACTAGAGGCCTGGTGCACAAAATTTGTGCACCCTCTTGCAATCCGGAACCCCTTAGGGAATGTCTAACCACAGCGATCAGACCTAAACTATCAGTCAGACATCCCTCTTGCAATCCAGGACCGCTCTCCTGTCTGCCTACCTGATTGCCTCTAACCGCCTCTGCCTGCCTGATCATCCCTAATCACTCTGCCTGCCTGCCTGATCGTCCCTAATCACTCTGCCTGCCTGCTTGATCACCCCTAACTGCCTCTGCTTCAGCCCCCGCGGCCATGGCTTCATCCAGAATGATGTCCAGAAGGTTGTTTGGCTGTCCATTCTAATTAGCATATTATGCTTTTATTATTATAGATAGGAACAATACAGAGAAGATTAGCATGGCCCCCACACAAGGATGACATGCAAATTCATGACCTGTTCCATATTAAAAAAAAAGGAGGAAGAAGAAGGAGAAAAAGATTAAAAAATATGAACAATAAAATGGCAATAAATATCTATCAATAATTGAATCTAAAAATGAAAATAAATGAACAAGGAATCTAATGAACAAAACAAACTGATGAATAAAATAGAACCAGAGGCATGGAAACATGGAACAGACTAATGAATCTGAGGGAAGGGAGGGCATTGTACATAAGCATGTATTACCTATGGACACAAACAATAGGGTGGTGAAGGCCTGGGGCATGGCAGGAACCGGCTGGAAGGAGGCAATGGGAGGAATAAAGGGGGGCATTTGTAATACTCTCAACAATAAAGATATAAAATTTTAAAAAAGAAAAAAATTTTGTTTATAAAAGCATCTAAAAGAATAAAATCCCTAGGAATTAATCAAGGAGGCAAAGCCTTTTCCATGGGAAACTATAAAGCATTGCTGAAAGAAAGTAAGGAAGATGTAAACAAATGGAAAGACAGCCCATGCTCGAGGATTAGAAGACTTCATGTTTTTAAGATGACACTGCCACCCAAAGTGTAGATGCAGTGTAGTCTCAATCAAAATCCCAACTTTTTTTTTCAGAAATAAAGCCATTCTAAAATTCATATATAACCAAATCAACCTTGAAAAAGAAGGACGAAGTTAAAGGATCATACTTACTGATTTCCAGCCTAAAGTAATCAAAACTGTGTGGTCCCAGCATACGGACAGATACAGAAACCAATGGTATAGACGAGAACCTGGAAATAAACCCTCCCACACATAATCAATTGGTTTTCCACAAGAATGCCAGAACCAGGGGAAAGGACAGTCTTTTCAGCCAAATGGTGCTGCAAAAGCTATATATTCACATGCAAAAGAATGAAGTGGGTAAATTTTTTGGTAAATTTTTTGTTACATAGATTTTACCACAAAGTCATGAAAAAGTATACATAGGCCAACGTCCTGTCAGAGTGTAATGGGGGAGCAAGGGGACGGATGGGGATTGGAGATCGTTCAGGCTGTCACCCTGACAGGAAACCTACAGCCCAGTGAAGAAAAGGGGATAAATAGTCCAGGAGCTCAGGATAACTGTAGCCAAGCCAGGTCCCGGGGCCCTCGCCCCTCTCTGGGCAGTGCGCTCCAGGAGGGCTGGAACCAAGTCTGCCTTGTCGTCCACTGTGTCCCCAGCATCCAGCACTTGGTAGCCATGTGGTCTGTATGTCGGCTGAATGGCTGTGCTGGCAGGCCTTCTCCAGCTGTTCATTGAGCCACCTGGGGAGCTGGGAGAACACGTCAACACCTGGGCCTCAGAGGCTCTGACTGGAAGGCATGGCATTGATGTGGGTTAGAAGTTTCTTCTTACTGTAAATCCTCACCCGAGGGTATATTTATTGATTTCGAGAGAGAGAGGAAAGGGGCGGGGGAGAAACATCAATCGGTTGTCTCCTGTACACGCCCAGCAAGGAATCAAAATTGCACCCCAGGTATGTGCCCTGACCAGGAACCGAATTCAAAACCTTTTTGGTGTGTAGGATGCCGCACCCACCAATTTAGCCACCCGGCCGGGCAGGCAAGAATATTTTTTAAAGTCTTTCTGCTAATTCTCACTGAGTTTGGGAGCCACTGCTCAGTGTCATGCCTTCCCCCCGCTGCTCTCTCCAGCTGGGAATGAGGGCCAGAGGCTTAGGGGACTCATCTGGACTGTCACACAGTCTCTGGCTGGTTCATTCTGGCTTCTCTTGTCCATTGGGCTCTACTTAAAGAGGGATGTCACAATGTATGTGACGGAGTTGCCATTCACTTCCTCCCAGCTCCTTGCACCAGGGCCCATTCAGAGTGCGGTATGTCCTCTGTGCCAGGTTACACTGCTGCTGGGCTGCCTGTCCAGCTGCTGCGCCCATTATATTGACCTCTTGAGGCAGAGCCTTAACCTCTCCCTCTCCTCAGCTGCAGGCACATCTCAGGCCCTGCCAATCTTGAGCAAATGACATGGCGACCATGGGGTTTTATTTTGCCTTAAAATTACAGAGAAAATTGCCTCCCAGTTGTCTGCAGACTGGTCAGATGGTAATTTGTGTACTTCCTTCTGGCCCAGTTTTCTTCCTTTTAAAAGGGGTGAGGGAGGCGTCAGGACAGCTGTCATAGCAAAGGACATCCTATAAAGTAGAGTGCGTTTTGGGAATTCAGCCTCTCGTCTCCTCGGTGGAAGGGCAGCAGCTGCAGTTGACATTTGTGAAGCATGTCGGGAATCTGAAGCAATAGGCAGTAATGGTTTTTTTGTAGCATGTCGGGGCTGATTTTTCTTTCTACCTGACTGGTAGATGCCAGCCTGCCTCAGTAGTGTATAGTAATCCAGGGGTTTCTCTCATATTATTGCTGCATGATATCAGATGAGCTTTCTGCGGTGCAAAGCTGTGCCGGGTGCCATTCCTTTATGCTGGTATCTCTGAGCTGCTACCGACATCCCTGATAGCTGGAGAGGTGGATAATTTGGCTGATTTTTTCCTTTTTCACCAAAAGGATGTTGCTAAGTGTAAAATGCTAAAACCATCACTCCTTTGTCTTCTGGTGCTTGCTGCATCTGAAGTCACTGTATTTAACACCAAAGTATAGAAAGCAGCAGAGGAGAGACCCAGCCGCTGGATGGTGAGCTCCTCCCCCCAGCACTGCCTTGGATCTCAAGCTGCACGGGAGGGATGGGGGCGAGAGGCAGAGAGACCGCGTCTGAGCAAGTGCTGTCATCGCTGTCAGAGCCAGGCTTCAGGGCATCCTGGCCCTCAGCCCACACCAAGCAGGAGGCAGCCTTTTCTGGGTAGAGAAAACGTCATGGCAACAGCATGCGGATGACACATTCTTTTGCACTGAGTGTTTAATGGGAGTGTGTTTCTCCCTGCCCAGCCCTGCCCACCCCTCCCTGCCCACCCTTACCCTGTCCACCCCTAC
>PVJC01035141.1:0-18411 GCA_004026665.1 Murina feae
AAGAAAGAAAGGAAGAAAGGAAGGAAGGAAGGAAGAAAGAAAGGAAGAAAGGAAGAAAGGAAGAAAGGAAGAAAGAAGAAAGAAAAGAAAGAAAGAAAGGAAAAGGAAAGAAAGGAGCCTTGAGAGACCAATGTGTTGTTTAGACCAACTAGACCAAATAGGTGACTGAACCCAGTTAAGGCTGCTACATGAACTTGTAAGATTTTGGTAAATGTCTGTGGAGGTGTACTTATCCTGCAGCCACTGAAGATACCCCTTGTAAGTAAGTTCCCTTGCTTATTAAAACTGCCGCCTACCCATCTGAAATGATCTGCTTCTTGGGTCTCCTTGCCCTCTGTATACAGGGGTCAGTTTACAAACCAAAAAAATTTACTCCTAAGTATTTTATTGTGTTTGATGCTATTGTGAATGGGAGTCTTTCTTTTTCAGGAGGTTGGTTCATTATTAGTGTATAGAGATGCAACTTCTTTTTGTATGCTGATTTAGTATCCTGAAACTTACTGAATTCACTGATTAGTTCCAACAGTTGTTTTGATGGGGTCTTTTGGGTTTTCTGTATATAAGATCGTGTCATCTGCAAACAATTTTACTTCTTCCTTTCTATTTGGATGCCATTTATTTTTTTCTTGCCTGGTTACTCTGGTGGAACTTCCAATACTATAGTGAATAGAAGTGGTGAGAATGGGCATGCTAGTCTTATTCCTGATCTTACAGCAAAGCTTTCCATTTATACCATTGAGTATGATGTTAGCTGTGTGCTTGTCACACATGGCGTTTACTATGCTCAAGTATATTCCTTCTATACTCAATTTTTAAGGGTTTTTTAAATCATGAAAGGATGCTGACTTTTGTGGGGTTTTTTTGCATCTATTGAGATGACCATGTGGTTTTTATCCTTCATTCTGTTATAAATGTGATGTATCACATTTATTGATTTGTATATATTGAATCTTTCTTTCACCCAAGGGTAAATTCTTATTTTATCGTGATTTATGATCCTTTAAATGTGTAGTTGAATTCAGTTTGATAGTATTTCATTCAGAATTTTTGCATCTATGTTCATCAGGGATATTGACTTCTAATTTTTTTGCCTTGTCTGGCCTGTTTATGCTGGCCTTGTAAAATGAGTTTGAGAGTGCTCTTTCCTCTTCAGTTCTTTTTTAAGATTTGGAGAAGAATTAGTATTAATTCTTCTTTAAGTGTTTGGTAGAATTCATCAGCGAAGCCATTTGGTCCTGGACTTTTCTCCGCGGTTAGTTTTTTGTTTTGTTTTGTTTCAATTAGTGCTTCAATCTCCTTATTTGTTACTGGTCTGTTAGAATTTTTACTTTTTCATGACTGGTAGGCTGTCCTAGGAATTTATTTGTTTTTTTCTAGATTGACCAACTGCCCTAATTCCTGAAAGTGTTTGTTATTTGCTGGGCTAACAGGAGGGAGGAGGCATTGCAAATGAAGCAGCAGCAAAGGCACAGAAAGGAAACAGCTGGCAACATTGCTTTCTCTGTTGGGTGTGGGTGGGTCAGTTGGAAGAATAATTAGCTTCTAAGATTCATAAATTGGCTGCCATGAGAGGTGAGTGGTAAGTAGGATGGTGATGTTATGGAGGGAACCTGAAAGAGATGACCACCAGAGTCAAAGGGTAGAATTTAGGAGCCTTTATTCAGCTGGCCAGCTGGTCTGCAGTGCCAGTACCCCACAGAAGCGAGGACTGACACTGCAGCGCCGACCAGATGCAGAAGCAAGCTTTTATTCACAAAAACCACAAATGGTGATGCACAAAGTTTGTTGCTCTATTTCTCAACACAGGATACAGACTCATAAGTTTTGACTGGAGCATGACTATTTTCTTATCTCTAGCAGTAGCAGTACGTCCTGCTGAGCTGCAAATGATCTGGGGCAAGTTGGCCTTTACAATTCCCTACTGGTCTTTACTGGAATCAAATCCTTGATTCAGTGTCCTCCTTTAAGATACGAAATCGAGGAGGCATTTGCCCTGAATAGTTTCTAGGTAGCAGGATGGTGGTGTCACAGACTTCAGCATAGGGAGAGGAGGTCAGCGGGTAGTTGGTAGGTAAGACCCAAGTCCCCGTCCCTTGGACGTCCTCTAAAGTGATGGCCACTGGTCCATGTCCCCAAAGGCATAGTCCATCTGGAAGTCCCTCTATATGTGGTGCTTCACCCAGACCAGGTCCCTTGGAACGTAGATGGGATGAGCCACAGGTGACTGCTTCTTGTCCTCTTTATGTGCTGCCTGCACCAGCTGGCGGACTGAGGTGGAACAGTTCTGGAGTACCTGTAAGGACTTAAGCAAATTACGGGTAGACAACTGGGCAAGCGCCTCTTCCTGTAAGCAGGGAAGGAGGGGTGGTGGTCTGCCAAACATGATTTAGTTCTCTGGGGGATATGGCCTACAGTAGTACCTTAAGGGGCCCTACTGGCCTTAGGGCAGCCTCCCAGCCTGCTTTGTCTGCAGCCTAGTTCTCTCTTGCTTCTGGGGAGTCCCCTTGTCTTATATACACAGAGGTGGAAAAACTTAGTTACATCTCTTAGTGCCAGGTGGCCCACTGTTCTTTTTTTAAAATAATATATTTTATTGATTTTTTACTGAGAGGAAAGGTGAGGGATAGAAGAGTTAGAAACATTGATGAGAGAGTAACATCGATCAGCTGCCTCTTCCAAACCCCCTACCAACGTACATGCCCTTGACCGGAATTGAACCTGGGACCCTTCAGTCCTCAGGCCGACCTCTATCCACTGAGCCAAACCGCTTAGGGCGATAGCGCAACTCTCTCATTGTCAGGTTACGTGGAAGTGACTAAATTACCTGTTTATCTGTTTGTCCGAAACGAGGGTTGTCTGTTCCACAGTCCACCTCTGTGATACAATAACATCTTTAGAGGTATTTACAAAGCTCATACATCTTAATGAAGCTGACTTCAGAGATGAGAAAAATCCAAATAAAATGCATGAAAATAAGAAGCCATCTGCCAGCTCAAAGACTAATTCTAATCCAGACAATGCATACAGTTCAGCTTTATGCATTCTCTACTCATAGCAGCAGTGGATATAGAAAGACATTGATTCAATGTTCAAACTTCAGGACCTTTCTAATTTATTTTATCTTGGGCATTGAAAATCCAATACCCTTTAAAATTAGATACAGCCAAGTGTATTTTTGTTTCATCTGACTTGTATTATATTCATTTTGGTGGTTTAATTTTATACAATTTTTTTTGTAAAGCTAGCTAGCATTTATCATCTTTATATATGCAGAAACTCTATGCAGAACAATTCAAAAGGCATTTTCCCTATGTGAAGACCCGTGCTGAGAGGGCTCCTGCGGCTGAGCCTTCAGTCCCTTCTATGGTGGAGGAAGGGAAATTGAGAAGTAAAAGTACAATTCTGTTTTTAGAAGAATAATAGACAAAGCTCTTGCTGAATGAAGTATATATTTGATGATACATA
This sequence comes from Murina feae, assembly GCA_004026665.1. NCBI lineage: Eukaryota > Metazoa > Chordata > Mammalia > Chiroptera > Vespertilionidae > Murina > Murina feae. The sequence goes on from PVJC01035141.1 coordinate 3,466, forward strand.
GATGCCATGGGCATGATCAGCATCTTTCTGGCTGGTAAGTGGGTGAGCAAGTATAGATTAAATGCCTGTAAAGTTTATTTGCTTAATAACAGTTGACATTTCAGATGACATATTAGCAATATCAGGCTACAAAGGAAACTCAAACTCAAAACTGCACACTGCAGACTGTAAGGCTGATCATTAGAAAGGTTTTGTTTTTGAGTTAGCATCAGAGTGTTTGTTTAGAGCGTATACTTGAGCAATGTGCTTTTGTTAAGCTTCCTATGCTTTAAAGTGACATATTTTTCATAAAAAGTTTCATTTGTTGGTGTGCAGAGCCTCTCCTGTGCCTCCTAATATTCATCAAAGGTTAACACAAAGTGTGCAGAGTTGTTAATCAAGATTCTTCCATTGCACGGGTCAGAAACTTAATTCTACCGAGTTTAGGCAAGGAGGGAAAAATTAGCTCTCATATTTGGGAAGATGACAGGTGCTAAAATTTTTTTTGTGCCTACTATGCTCAGGCAATATGGCCTAGATGCCAATCCTGGCTTTGCTACTGCCTAACATTATGACTTTGGGCAAGTTACTTTCTCTTTATGCTTCTTTTTTTTTTTTTTACTTACAAAAGGAAGATAATAATACTTCATGATGTTGTTGCAAGGGTTTATTGATGGAATATTTGTGGTTGGAACAGTGTTATCATTTCATTAATCCTGACATCATCCCAGGTGAGGAAGGTATCATTTTATAGGAGAAGGAACAGTAAGTTATTTGCCAAGGTTTCACACAGCTAGTTAAGATGGAGCTGTCTTTCTACCTCACTTTGTTGGCTCACAGTCAGTAACAATTGTATTTGAAGAGAGAAAGTTAACCTGCTGAAGGATTGTAAAATGAGTTTGAAAGGAGGGATAAAAACAGCCCATTCAGAGGCCATAACAATGTTCTAGCAAAGAAATTATGAAGGTCTGAGTTTGAATAGTGGAAACTGGCATCCTAGGATAGGATGGGTCTGAAAGATATTATAAAGTTGTTAGCAATTAATCCTATATAATAAAACCCTAATATGCAAATCAACAGAACAGCAGAATGACCAGTCTCTATGATGTGGACTAACCACCAGGGAGCAGATGCTCAATGCAAGAGCTGCCCCCTGGTGATCAGTGCCCTCCCATAGGTGGAGCACTGCTCATCCAGAAGCCCAGCTCAGGGCTGGTGAGTGCAGAGCAGGTGGTGGAAGCCTCTCTTACTTCCATAGCAGTCTGACATCCCCCCAGGGGTCCTGGACTGAGAGAGCACAGGCTGGGCTGAGGGGAGACCCCCTACTCCCGCTGCCAGTGCACTGGGCCTCTAGTTGGATAATAAGGAATTAAAGGCAACTATGACAAGAATGTGTATCCAGCAGTTGTCACAGTCTCCAGTGCCTGGCATATAGCAGATGTTCAGTTAGTATTTATTTTTCTTCTCAGTGAATGAATGAATAACAATTAGCCATTGAGTATAAGTGTCTGGGAGCATTGTTTTATAGGAAAATTTAGGAGAATGAGTACGTTTTGGAAGGAGACTAGAGACTTTCATTTTGGATGCATTCTTTTGGAGAAGCAAGGAAAATATCAGGTGATTTCCTACCAGAAGTTTGAAAATATAAGGCTGGAGCTTACTGGTAGGTGGGACTTCAGAATTAGAAGTAGAGATTTAGTTTTCTGGGTGGATATAAATATTGAAGTCATATGATGAATGTTATGCCCAGATTTCATGACCCCCAAAGACCTCCAGCCTGATGCAAAAGCAAAGAGCCTTTATTCGAGCTAGCTCGAGCTCAATCCCACCCACACTCACCGATGCCGCGGTAGGGTGGAGAGAGAGCGAGTTTCAAGAGAACAAAGGTTTTATAGGGAGTCTAGGGGCAGTTGGTGAGGTAATGCGTCTGGCCACTGCTGATTGGTCAAGAGAAGGGCCAGGGTTTGGTTGCACAGAGGGCAGGATGCAGTTAGTTCCTTTGCATCCCTGTTGGCTGGTTTGAGTCAGTCACCGCCCTTTCATTCCCCCCTGGTTTTATGTACATGAGTCAAATCATTGACTCTTCTGGGTCATTGTTGATTTGCAAATATACTCCCTTCCCCCAAGGCCCTGAAGGGAGTATTCTGTTCATCTACCCTCCCCCTAGGTGTTCTAAGGTATAGGTGCCAGAACAAAACCCTCTGCCCTCCCGCAGGGCAGGGCCTTGTTTGGTTTCATGGCCTGGCATTCCTTGCAAGACCAGCCCCCTCTTCATCTCCCTCCCCTGTCCCACAGGCTTCTTTAGCCTTGTGGAGCAACAACCACGGTATGCCATAAGGAACAGGGATGTTGACCATTCACTCTCAGCTACTTCCAGCTGAAAAAGGACGATGTTAAAGGGGTCAGCATCCTGTTTCTTCCTCTGAGGGGTGGCCTGCAGGGTGCTCCTCCATTTCCAGGCAGGCAGGGGAAGAGCTGCACAGCCCATCTGGGAGACGACCCATTGGACATTGGCCTCTGGCACTGCTTCCACTCATGCTGGGCATCCCCCGACTGGCGGGCTGCCTTCACTCGGGAGTGGGGGATCCAGGTGTTCTGTCCTGCAACCTTAAGAGTCATCAGGTTGGAAGGCAGAACTTCTCAGACGTGGGATGTGCTCCATGTTCCTGGATTGCCCTCTGGGTAGGCTGCAAAGCCTGAGTAAAATTAGTTATGTATTTCAGCCTTTACCCACCAGAATCTGTAGAGGCCACACTGGTTTCCAGGGCAGCCTTCCAGGCTGCTTCATCTGTGGTCCAGTTGCCCCTTGCCTTTGTGAGCCATGGGGGCAGGAGACCTCCCTCAGAAGGGGCGAGTTCAAGCCCATGCATTGTTGGGGCGGGGGGGGGGGGGGGTGAGGATCTGTGCCCCACCTCTGTTGACGCCCAAGTTCTCTCCTGATGGCCCCTATGTGACTGTGCCTGTCTTAGGTTGTTCCTCCCCCTGAGGAATCTTACCCGTCACTGGCTAACCAGCCATCCTCGGGGCCAAGCAGGGTGATGTGAGGCTCAGTTCTGTCTCCTATGCCCCTGTGGCCTCATGCCCAGCAACTGCCTTGGGATCCCCCCACCTGCTGGCAGGGCCCCGGCATTATTCACATATCTTGGGGAATCTAGGTTTAGACAGATCCATGGTACCAGCCACCTTAAGGCTTAATTGTTCCTACAGTTGAGGTTTGTGCCACCCCTGACATGGGCATGGTCACATGGGCCTGCAAGACAGCATACAGGCTGCCAACCATTTCTCAATAGAGGCAAAAATCTGATGGTATTCTTTGCCCAGTTGGGCACCTGCCCTTTTGACAACTGAATTTAAATCTGTAAGAAAATTAAGATTACTATATTTACATAATGAAGTATGACATTGGCACTGTGGCTACTTCTGATAGCTAAATCTTCTGCTACTACGCATGACACATGGTTAACCTTAATCCCTACTGTTTTTACTTTTATTCTTTCTTTCTGTCATATGTTCAGCAGCTTGTATAGAATTCTTCACTCTTAGAAACCTTAATTTTTTTATGATAACCGAAGTAAACAGCCAGCATTTCATAGATTGACATTTATCAACACACTTTAAGTACACTCTTACTTTCAAGAAAATACACATTCAAGAAAGTACGATAGACCTTCTGTAATAAAAACTAAGAGCAGGCAAATTAAAAGTATAGACCTTCTGTCCTTTTGTGATTGGCAAATTCAGAGGGAAGGGTGACCCCCACCATTTTAAGATGGCAGCCCCCATGAAAGCCATGTGCAGTGCCCCAGTTGGGCAGCTACTCAAACCCCCCTTCCAGATATAAGAGATAACTTGCTTCTATTACATGACTTAATGAGACAAAACTCAGACAATAAACATTCAAACAGCTTTTGAGAAGCAGTTTTTGCTGGAAGCCTGAGGAATTTAAAATGCAAATTAACCACATTCCAGGCCTGAGCCGCTGTGGCTAGATTTTAAAAAGACAACTTTTTTCCTATGACCCATACCGGAGGCGCCATTCTGGCCATTTCCCAGCAACTGACCGTGCCCTTTTGTTGGTAAAGTTCACCAGGCTTTCCTTCCTTAGTAAATAGCTTCCTCTGTCCTGCTTCTGCTACCAAAACCTTACTGTGTTCCTTCTTGTACACACAGAACCTGACCCAAGGCAGTAAGGTTTGAGCAATTCCAAAACTCCTTAATATGTGTTCTAAGTCAGTTGAGTTTGAGAAGGAGCTATTACCATGTTGCAGGGAGGGATTGGGTTGCCTTCCCCTTCATCAAAATAAACTGCCAGTTCAGACAAACAAAACAGAAACAAACATAGAAACACTTTTACACTGGCACGTACTACAATTACACCACAGAATACCACCAATCAGTTTCAATTGTACAAAACACATTAACCAGGGTTAACTGGGTCTATAGCCAGTTAATAACTTCAACCTTAGTTCTGCTCCAGGTGGTTCACATTGGGCTATGATGTCACAGGCAGGGACAGGGATTTACTACTTTTGTTCCTTTAAATCTACCCTAGAACTTCAAAATTCCAATTTAACACAGCAATTTACAAATCACTTTTGCACTCTGCCACAGCGGGTCCACCCCATCTTTAAACAAACATTAGAAAGAGGTAACAAAATACTCACATTTGTACAGCCAGAAGTCACAGAGTAGCTTTCACTTCATACAGCCAACTGGAGCTGAGCAGATAAACGAAACAGTACCCAACTCCCCAGAAGGGTATGGGGGCACTCCTGGCACCCACCCCCCAGAACAGAATAAAACAAAGAAACACAGAAACAGACAACCAAAGGCCCCCAAAGAACAACCTTTCAACTCTGTGGAAGCAAAACCAAAATCTAGGCGACAGCCTCACGCCAACCTGGCAGGAGGAACCCGCCTCATCTCAAATCCTGGACGGGAATTTTTCGTCCCTCCAGTCTCAATTTGTGGAGGGGAATTTCCCGTCCCTCCAGTCTCAATTCATGGAGGGGAAAATCCCGTCATTCCCAGGAAGATTGGAACGTCTTCCAAATCTTCCGGCCTGTAGTCCTTTCAGGTGCATCCACCTAGACTGCTTCGGGCACTACTAGAAATGAGCTCACACAAAAGAGACAGACAAGACAGGCACCTCAGCCAATCAGGCTCTCCGGGTCAGGGTCTCTCAGGGGTCTTGGGGGTCCCGGTGAGCCCTCAAATATGCTCAGATTTCGTGATCCCCAAAGACCTCCAGTGAACCCAAGTCCGATGCAAAAGCAAAGAGCCTTTATTCGAGCTAGCTCAAGCTCAATCCCACCCACACTCACCGGTAGGGCGGTAGGGTGGAGAGAAGCGAGTTTCAGGAGAACAAAGGTTTTATATGGGGTCTGGAAGTAGTGGGTGGGGTAACGTGTGTGGCCCCTGTTGATTGGTCAAGGGAAGGGCTGGGGTTTGGTTGCACAGGGGGCAGGATGCAATTAGCATTTCCTCTGCATCCCTATTGGCCGGTTTGAAAAGGGGGGTTTGAGTCAGTCACTGCCCTTTCAATGAACTCTTATTTTCTCTGGAGAAAATATCCAGAAGAGAAGAGGGCTAAAGGCAGGACTGAGGAGGAGAGAGAGTATGGTGTGGATTGAACAGGGCAGCCAGAGAGAATGGAGGCAAGCCAGATACCACCTAGAGGGCAAAGAAGCCAGAGTCTGCTCAGAGCCCCTGCGGAGAGCCAGCAGCAGAGGGGAGAGAGTCCAAGAAACTGAAGATGAGAAGGCCATGTTTCTAGAATAGTTTCAATACAGTAATGGAAATGGAAGCTGGATTTCAGTAGGCAGAATGGCCTGGACTTTGCAAGACGGCTTTGTTTTTTAAAACTTAGAAATAAGACCAAGTGCAGCCCCACCAAATGCACACCTTGTTCTTGAGGAGGGCATGGCTTGAATTCCTATTTTGTCTTTGACTCTAATGAGATGAGTGGGGCTTGAACTTGGTCACCTGGGCCCACCCTGGCTCCTCTCAAACCTCAGGGGTGAATATTTCTCCAAAGGGATCATCTTACCACCTGAAAAGGACCCAAGAGAAAGAGAGAAGCCCACAAGGCAGGCAGGGAGATGTTTATAATTTCTTTACTCTTCCCCTCAAAATTCATTTCATTATCTTGTCCTTGACCCAAAACAGAAAGACCAAATAAACAAAGAGATCACAAGTTTTACCAGAGAAGGGGTTTATGTGGATTAATGTTTATCATGAGGGAGAGATTTTAACATGGCCATAAACTGTGTGGAATAGCCAGGTAGAAAAGGTAGTGAGTTCAGAGTGGACCAGGAGGATTTTGAAAGATGCCCACAAGTGTTGATAAGCCCAGTGGAGTGTTGACATGAGGGTCTTTGGTTCAGGAGAGAGGCCAGCAATAGCACCATTTGATTGCCAAAGCTTCTTCCATAGTCAGTACCTGCTGACCCCTCACTTTGCCTTTGCCATGGCCCCATCCAGGCCCTTGTTACTCTCATTGGGACTATTGCAGGCCAGATGCCCTCCCCTCTGTGGCTCTCTTTACACTGCACTCAACTTAACCTTCTGGAAGCTCAGCTCCATGTCACTCTCTGGATCAGTGGCTCTGAGCACCATTATAAGTATTAGAAAAGCACATACACCCAACAAAAAGGCATTTTTCTAATCTCCTGGTCCCCACCCCCATGACCTGCTAGAGCAGCAGTTCTCAACCTGTGGGTCATGACCCCTTTGGGGGTCCAACAACCCTTTCACAGGGGTCGCCTAAATGCATCCTGCATATCAGATATTTACATTATGATTCATAACAGTAGCAACATTACAGTTATGAAGTAGCAACAAAAATAATTTTATGATTGGAGGTCACAACATGAGGAACTGTATTAAAAGGTTGCAGCATTAGGAAGGTTGAGAACCATTTTGCTAGATGTTTACATAACAATGAATGCCTACTTTCCATCTACCCCATCAGGTCCTGCAGGATAGTCAAAGCTGGAGGCGAGGCAGGGAACCATCTCTTTTCCCTTTAGTTCGAATAGAATATACGGGGCGGGGGGGGGGGGGGGGGGGGGGGGGGGGGGGGGGGGGGTGAGGCGATGGTAAAAGTACACAAAACACAGTTCATTCTTGTATTATTATTTATTAAATGTTGTATTATTTTCCATATGGCCATCTGTAAACCTACTTTTGCTTTACCTGGTATTTTTTTATACATAAAAAATTCATTGCTATACACGAGGATATTTTAGTACAATAGTATTGAGGTTGTACATATTGTATATTCATTTTTGTGGAGATTTACATATATATTTCTATGCATTGTGGTTCAATGTAACAACTCCAAAAAGAAAGAAAGAAAAAACAACAACAACCCACTACTCTTAATGCTATCTTAACAAAATGTTTTAAATTATGTTTCTTCTAGTTAATGGTTTAGAAAAAAAAATAAGGAAAATGCATGAATTTTACTAGAATGAGCCATCAGAGATCTAAATAAATGGACCAAATGAGTTTGTTGGAATGTTCCCATTTACATTCAAGTAAAACCGTGTGCATTTGTTTGAATATGTAATCAAAGAGCTGAACATAAATGGTACTTATTTTCAAGTGTAGCATCCCTTGTTTACACATGTGAGTACCTCAGTGTGTTGTTAAAAAGCAGAAAATAGTCCTTTCTATATGCATTTTATGCAAATTTCAAAGCTATTGCTATTGTTCATCAGCTTCATTGCTTCTCATGCTCAAGGCAACTGCACATTTTAACAGTAATGCTGCTACCAAAATAAGGACTAGAGTCAAGTTTCTCAAATTGCTTGAGCCGCTGGGAAAGTTCAAATGCATTCCTGCCTTCATCCTTCATTGAACAAATAGTTGTCAGTCACTGTGCTGGTGCTGGGTTGCAGAGGTATTGGAGTCATTTAGGCATTTAAAAGTGCATATCCCTGCTTGTCTCAGTACTGTTGTTGGGGTACACCTGCCCTGGTCCAGGACCCAGTTGCATTTAGGCCACCTCTTGGTTCTTAAGGAACAGAGATAGGTGATGCTCGTGCCACCATATGCATGCTGTCACATGAGTACACGAGGGGCCCATATGTGTGAATGTTTAAAACATTACAACATCAGCCAAACCAACAAAGTGTTAAAAAGTAAGTTTATTCTTCTACCCTGTTCCTATCTTCACAATGGCTGGAAGGCCAAGTTTGGATTGAGAGTTCTTGGGTTCCTCAGAGTTCTATGGCATGTGGCAACAAGGGGCATTAGCCCCTAGATCCTGGCCAAGGCCTCCAGCCTGCTCCATTCTTTGCATACCCTTGGCTGTGTCATGTACCACAAGGGGCACTGCCTTCACACAGGTGGACATTGTGGCTCACATATCCAAGCTCTGTCCCTGCTGCATAAACAGTTGTCCCAGATCTATGAAGAGAACTGAGCAGGCCCTGGAAGCAGTCTCTGGCCACTTGCACTATGGATTCAGCAAAGCCAAAAGGAGAGCCAGCGTCCAGTTCCCTCGTACCTGGAAGGTGGTCTAGAAGTGGGGATGTGTGAGCTCTGGATTAGTACTGGACAAAGGTGAGAGTTCTCTTCCTAAACCTCTAAGTGGATTTCCAGACTGAAATGGAGATTTCTGGACAACTTGTGAGCATAATTTACTTCTCTTGTTTCTTACTTATATAAGTATTCAGGCCTTATCTATGAGTATTTCTCTGGTCCTGCTTGGTCCTTTTGCATAGCAATAACTTTAGATGGAAGCAAGTGTATAGATGGTGACCCTCACCTTCCTTTCTCCTGTTATTGAGAACTTGGTGTGCCAGATTTCCCCGACACCAATGGGCATGGGGTGATTTCTGTGAAATCTTCAGAAAATCAATTTTCTAAGATTCACACAAAAGAAAGAATGGTTTTTATTGGTGTGGAGTTACATTGCTCAGGTTGAAAGTCCCATGTCCCTTAAAATAGTCCTGAAAGAGTGGCAGCTATGGATTCAGCAAAGCCAAAGGGGGCCCAGTGTCCAGAGCCTCCATTCCATGTTGCAGCCAGGTTCAGCAGAGCATCAGGTTAATTAAAGCCCATTAGTCCATTGTATGGAGTCCTCATGGCCATGAGCCATGTGGGCAAATGCCAGGGGGAGCGTGCCTCCTGCAACAGGAGCCACTGGAGCACAGGCAAGAGCCAAGAGAGTAAAAACCAAGAGATGGCGCTCTTTTGTTCAGAAGTTTAAATATTCAGGTTTTGCGCCCTTGCCTGTTGCCAAGTGAGCACCTTCCCACATAATTCAGATCTTATTGGGCTTGCATCTAAACTGTCTTTGTTGAGTCCTTCCTCCATCAACCTGTGGGGAACAGTGTTAGATTGTAGCTTTTGGGCAAAGCTGTATAAATGACATGCCTATATTGCCTAGTCTCCCCTTTATTCCTTTTCTGCTAAATAATAACCAGATTATTATAATGGTATCACTTTCACCCAACTCCATCCCCATGATGGTGACACAGACCTGGGTTTAGTGAATATGTTTGGAGAGAGGGCGTGTGCTGGTCTGAGTTCTGGCAGTGAGTTTGTGATTGCTGTGCAATAGAACACACCTCTTTCAGGGACCCATGGATTTTGATGATTTCTGCCTAATCTGTCCCACTAATTCTTACCCAAGTGTGAAGAAAGGAGGTAGAAAGAGAGAGGAGCAGTAGCTAATGGAAAGAGGCTGCTACAGAAGTACAGTTACTGAGGCATTTTCAGGGTTAAAAAGAGATAGTTTCATTTGTATATTATTTAAAATTAGTATGAATTATCAAGAAAGACAGTTGACTAAGACACTGATATTGAATAACTAAATAATAGTTTTTAAAAATGTGTATACTAAGTGATGCAAAGCAACATAACAAAAATTTGTGTGAGTAGATGACATGCATTATCCCAAGATGAAGATGATGAGGATGATGAGGATGATGTTGATGATGAATGTTTATTGGGTGCTTGCTTTGTATTGGCACTGTTTTAAGGGGCTTACATGTATTTACTCATTCAATCATTACAAAACCCTCAAGGAAGATATAATTAATGACCCAATTCTTCTAATGAAAAATAAGGCAGAGATCTGTCCAGTAATTTGACAAGTAATAGAGGTTGTAAATGTTGGAGCCAGGATCTGACTCCAGAGCCTGTGCTTCAAACCACTACACATACAGACTACAGTGTCATCACTGAATTAAACTAGAGTGTCCTCTTTTTGTTTTCTTTTGATCTATTTTTTTTTCCTGTTACATAAGTAAAAGAATGGTGACATACTTACCAATACACAGTTAATTTCTTCGGAAGTGTGGGGCACCATGATCCCTGTCTTCCTCACTCCTCTCTGACCCCATGTGATGCTAATTTTGTTTCCACCATGTGTCTCTGACGTCTACATTTAGCCCTTGACCCTTATTATATCTTGGGTTAGAGTGAGTGACAGACCACTGAGCTCTTCTTAGTGTGTACAGTGTCTGATCATACTAATTACTGGTACTGTGAAAAGCAGTTTGATTAAAGGCGATATCTTTTTGAGGAAAGATTAAAACTCACAATTGAAATATTGAATCCTTGTGATGTGGGTAGGGACCAACTCCGTTGTCCTCTATTCTAAGTGTGATCCTTGTCTCCATTATCCCGAATGGCTGCTGAAGTTTCAGCCACAATGTTCATCAACAGAACAGAGGAAGCAAAGGATAGCATGACTCCAGCCTTTTAAGGCAGCAATTTTCAACTGCTGAGCCTCAAAGATTTTCAAAACATGCAGTACCTGACTATTTAGTCAGGGAGGCTGACCTCTTTTCCTTTAGATTGTCACATTAAAACAGCCCTGGGCTCAGTTCCCAGTGGGGGGCGTGCAGGAGGCAGCCAATCAATGATTCTCTCTCATCATTGATGTTTCTCTCTCTCCCTCTCCTTCCTCTCTGAGATCAATAAGAATATATTTTTTAAAAAGTGACAACAGCCAACACAACAAATAACAGTCCAGTGTGAATGAATCAAAACGATTTCTATTTTTTTTGTCAGATTGGCAAAAAAGTATATTTATTGGTGTGCTACAGAATTTTAATAATTAGTATACGTGTGCCATGAGATGGAAGAGGTTGAAAATTGCTTTTTAAAGGGGAATTTCCAAAAGTTTTATACAACATTTTGGTGTCATTGGTTAGAACATAATCTCATGGTCATACCTAGAACTGAAAATGTAATCTTTTAATAGCATGCATGGTAAAGATTTTGTTCTTTATAGAATGCTTTGCTTTAAGAGTTAGAAATAATATCTGGATTAACAGATGTTGGTCAATAGGTTATCCAAAATTTATTCTTTTTTTGTATACACTTAATATTTTAAATTGGTAGCATTATAGATAGATCAGGAGTACTAGAAACTAAATATTAGTGAAAACTGTTTGCTAAAACCTAATAAAGTTGAGTAACTTTGAGATCTTTCAGCCTTCCCTTCCTATGTGTCATAATGTGATTGTGATTGTGACTCATGAAAATATGTTGATAAATATTGGTAAATAAACCAAATTCCTTTAATGCAGACAAAGGATATAACTAAGAACATGCAGACACTACTTAAAGCAGGAAAGAGAGTCATTAGAACCAGAAGAGCTATTGTCACTGGTCTTCAGGTCCCCACCAAAGCTTTGCCAATGATACCATCATTTTGGAGAGGAATTTTGTCTGGTCCCTTGAGGAGTACCTTCTGCCTTTCTCTCAGCTTTCTATCTTTATTTATTTTTATTTTTAAAAAATATATGTTATTGATTTTTTACGATGAGAGAGAAGCATCGATCAGCTGCCTCCTGCACACCCCCAGCCGGGGATGTGCCTGCAACCAAGGTACATGCCCTTGACCAGAATCAAACCTGGGACCCTTGAGTTCACAGGCCGACGCTGTATCCAGTGAGCCAAACCAGCTAGGGCTCAGCTTTCTATCTTCAGACTCATGCCTCTTGTGATTATTCTGTAGATTCCAAGCTACTTTCTTGTTTGCCAACAATTAACAACCCCAGCATGTTCCTGAGTTCAGCTTCCCAGGACCAATTTTCCAGGTGTCCCTGTCCCCAATATTTCTTTACTCTGGCACCCAAGACCACTTCTGCCAGTTTTAACAAGCTAAGCTGGGAAGATTATATACAACAAAAGTTCCTTGTACTTTTCTATAGATTTTTTTTTTTACTCTGATGTTTCCATTGTGGCTGCCATCTGCCCCCCATTTAAAGTCAGTCAGGAAAATCACTTTCCTGATTCTTCGGCTCTAGGCAGAGGTTTGAGTTCATAATAATTGTTAATCAGTGATCAGCATACAGTTGATGTTCTGGAAATTGTAATGACTTTATGGCTGTTTACGAGCAGTTTGTTTGTCTTCCTCTTCCTTTATCTGAAATCAGTGTGCTGCATCTCAGCATGCTCTTGACCACACCAGATTTGTGGATCTTTGTATCTACTTTACCACACTCAAGCCCACTGGGATCAGGTTCTTTGTTGCATTTTAAATTCTTCTTTGGATGAGAATTGTTTGCATCTTGGGACTGTTTATAATTTTTCCAATACAAAATATAGACACAAAGATTGAGGATATCATAAGCACCAACTATTCTTAGGGCAAAATGATTTCTCTACAGAGTAGCCACAGGTCTTGACTGAAACCAATGAACTTGGCTTGGTTCTTATATAGGAATCAGTGTGGGGTACGAAACACTGTTTGGCTTTGTTCTTGGATGACCCTGGTTCTGCATCTTTTCTTTGCCACATTTTAGCTATATAATATTAGGCAAATAAGTTATTCGCTCTAAGTGTACTCCCAAGTATCTATAGTATTTCTGTAAGGCGTCAATGGGATTTATAGAGCCCATTGCATAGTGATTGATATAGTAACCACATACAAAAGATTAACTTTCCCATTGAGATTAAAAATGATGGCAGAGTAAGTGGATACTCCCAGGACCAAACTGGAATTACAACTAAAACAGAAAAATTTCCTGAGTAATCAACAGAAGACTCGATGGAAAGACTCCTAATAACCAAGGACAGAAAGTGGAGACCACACAGAGGCTGGTAGGAAAGGCGGAGATGCAAAAGGGCTGGCCAGGGGCCCACAGACAGCAACTGAAGTTCTGGAGAGATATCTCAGCTGTGGAGGTTCCCACTGAGAACTCAGGGTCTAATTGCTAAGCTGGGCCCCCAAAAGAGAGCACCAGAACTGAGAAGGGACCCACATAACATCTGGCTGTGAAAAGCATCGGGGTTACTATCTGCCAGAGAGAGACAGCTGGAAATTCAGGCACTCCGTTAAAGGGCCAATGCACAAAATTCCCTGTGGAGCCACACACGTTATGCTCCAGCAGAGAGAGGGCAGAGTGGACTGGAACTGTGTGAGTGGAAGCCAGGATCAGAGGCTCTAGGGTTAGATCTCAGAAGGCAGACACTCCAGTTTGTTTTTTTGAGTCATTCCCTCATGCTTATCTAAACATTTGCTAACCAGATGGCTTTGCCTGGAGGGAAAACAGTTGACCCTCCCTATTGGAAAATACCTAGCCTCACTGTGAGGCCCATTAAGAGACTGAGAATAACAATTAGCCTCCAGGCAGAAGCAATCACCCCATCCTATAGAAAAAAATCTTTCCTCACACCTGAGGACAATTGCCTGAGGACAATTCGAGGTATAATCCTATCAGTCTATAGGCAGAGCCAATCTCTGGAGGCTTTGAGTCTTTGCCTGATCTCATTAGTCAGAAACAGCATTTGACACTGTCTTGCACTAGAGATTGAGAGGCAAAATGGATCTATCTAATACATAGTCACAAACACAATTTGGCAGCTGTTACAGTAATTATTTAAGAGTGTGTTAGTTAGGCATCTGAAAATGTATTAGATAGAGTTTGGTTAAGAGTGTGTTAGGTATATGAAATGTATTAGATAGAGTGTGGTTATAGTAATTATTGAAGAGTGTGTGAGTTAGGTATATGAAATGTATTAGATAGAGTTTGGTTTGCAGTGAAATTACTTTTTGAGTTTTAGGATGTGTGAACTACTTTACTAAAAACTAGAAATGTTAAAGTTAAAAAGGGGTTACACCCTGTTGCACCCTGCTGTACCCCGATACGCCCCAAATGTGTGCGATAGATAGAAGGGCAGAAGCCACATCAGGCATCCCCGATAAGACACTGAAGAAACCTACTGAGTTGCGCTTAAAAGAAGAGCCTTTGAACAGGTGCCTCAGAGCAGTCAACCGCTCCTCAACAGTGGACTCTCACCTCCCCTTCCTGAGACGCCAGAGACCGAGACTCTGTCCGAGTGAAGCCCGAGCCGAGCCGGTGGCCGGGGGTGCTGAGACTGAACCTCCAGATCGTGGTGCACCTCAACTCATCTCGTGGACCAGCCTGCTGTGCTGCTGTGTGTCTTTTCGTGAGGATCCCCGGGTGGCCTGCCTGTGCCCTAGAAGCTGCTAGGACTTAGGTAAATAAACCCTGTGTGATTCAAGCATCTCATTAACTGCTTTGTGTGTATTGTATCTTTGCTCTGGTCCAATATAAAACCCCTGCTCTTCGCAAAAAGAACCTGGGACAGTAACCTTGGACTCCATAAGAGGAGTAGCCTGGCCTATCCATTAATACCCGTGCATTGTCAACCAGTTTGGGGATCTGGGACAATTGGCGTAGCCGGCAGTCTTTAAATTTAATTGGAAAATTGAAGTGGAGAGCCAAAAGAATTTTAAATTTTAGTTTCTAAATTTGCTGAAGTACGGGCAGCAACCAATTTGGAAAGGCAAAAAAGAGAGAGCATAGAAGAGACCTCTGAGAGCGTTACTTAAGTTAATTTTGAGAAACCTCTAAGCATTTTTGAGTGGAAAACTGTGAGTCTACTATAAAACATAACCCGTCCACCGTGAAGGCATACCCAGGAAAGGCTGACTCCCAAAGGGCAATCCGGAGGGTCCTAGCAGTCTTTCTG
>PVJC01035142.1:0-18314 GCA_004026665.1 Murina feae
CGGGTGGCTGTGTGGGTCTGTCTTACCCAGAGGACACGGGTGGCTGTGTGGGTCTGTCTTACCCAGAGGACACGGGTGGCTGTGTGGGTCTGTCTTACCCAGAGGACACGGGTGGCTGTGTGGGTCTGTCTTACCCAGAGGACACGGGTGGCTGTGTGGGTCTGTCTTACCCAGAGGACACGGGTGGCTGTGTGGGTCTATCTTACCCAGAGGACACGGGTGGCTGTGTGGGTCTGTCTTACCCAGAGGACATGGTGGTCATGTGGGTCAGTGGTTCTGAGAGCAGCATCAGGGCCTTGGCCTGAACATCTGGAAGCGTGTTCTTTCACAGGCAGCACTTCGCTCTGAGCCTGCCCCCTGTGTCAATCAAGAGAGGCATCTTAACCATCAATCCCTTCCTAAGTAAGTAACATGCGAAAAGATTCACCATATATCAGTAGTCAGCACTGTGGGTACTGTGCTTAGGAAAATAAATAAGATGAAATATGCCAATATGCAAAAGGGGGTGCATTTATGTGTGATAGTGCAAGATTTTCCTTTTCTTAAGGTATTTTCCAATTTAAAAAAAAATGTGTATGTGTTATTTTAATCACAGAGGGAAAAATAGGTGAGCATAATAAAATGGTCTTTCAAATTTAATAACAACATAAGAGAAAGTGGTAAATCTTGAAGAAGATGATGGATACAGCAGTTGGAGGTTGTGGTGAGAGCAGGTACAGCCCATTCTCATTTCCCTATAACTTCTTAAGCAGCTCCTGTTCTGTGTGCCAACCCCCCACCTCCTCGTGGTATTCCAAAACCTTCAGGTTTTGCAGGTATCTGAGACCTGTCTGTGCTCATCACTGCCCCTGCCATGGGATGCGTCTTCCCTGGCCAGCGAGCTCTCTCAGGCCTGTGTGTACACACTTTCCCTCCCTGCTGGTGCCTTTTCCCCTACGCACATGATGGAGGCAGGACCTTCCTCTAAGACATGACTGCAGAGTCACCTTCCCCAGGACATCTTCCCTGGTTTTCTTCCACTTCTCCTGGCAAATCAGACCTGTTCTACTTGCACTGATTTAGAAGTTAACTACAGAAGTACTTGGCACTTTCAGTACGTCACCCAGACTTGGACTGTCAGGAAGACTTCCCAGAAGAGGTGTGATGGCCAAGACACTGAAGTTTATAAGATGGGTTGGAGTTATCCAGGCAAAGAAGTGACAAGTGTTTCAGGTAGGACCAGCTTGTGAGAAGAGTCAGGGGCATGAAACTTTGATGGTAGTTCATGTGGTTTTAACTTTTAAAAAAATATATTCTTGCCCTAACCGGCTTGGCTCAGTGGATAGAGTGTCAGCCTATGGACTGAAGAGTCCCAGGTTCGATTCTGGTCAAGGGCAAGTAACTTGGTTGCGGGCACATCCCCGGTGGGGGGTGTGCAGGAGGCAGCTGATCAGTATTTCTCTCTCATTGATGTTTCTAACTATCTCTCTCCCTTCCTCTCTATAAAAAAATCAATAAAATATATTTTATAAATATATTCTTATTAATTTTAGAGAGAGAGAAAGAAAATCAATGAGAAACATTGATTGGCTGCCTCCTGTACACACCCCAACTAGGGACTGAATCCACAACCTGGGCATTGTCTCTGCCCAGGAATTGAACCAACAATCTTTCGATGCATGGGAATGATGCTCAACTGAGTCACACTAGGCAGGGCTGATTTTCAACTTTTCATCTCATAGCACACATAAACTAGATCGGACAAAAAATAGGTATCATTTTGATTCATTCACACAGAAAGCTATTGTGTTGGCTGTTGTCATTTTTATATTAGACAATCTAAGGGAAAGGAGATCAGTGCCCCTGACTAAAAGAGTTTTAAAAATTCTTGCAGTGCACCAGTGTGCCTACCATGGCACACCAGTTGAAAATTGCTAGGTTAGAGCAAAGGTATGAGAGGAGAGGAGAGACAGATACTAGGGCAAGGACAAGATCAGAAGGACCTTGGATGCCAGGATAAGAGTGTAAACTTTATTCTGAATGCTATCGGGAGCCATTTGGAAGGACACTCCACAGAACTGTAATCTTAAGTCACTGAGATGGAACTACTGGAATTTCTTAGATGCCTCCAACTGCTTACCCTAGGGTCCTGGGCTCCAAGGTTTGCCCTGAAACTCATGCAACCTTTGGCTTCATGCTCTGCCTTGGGAGCAGGGAGTGAACCCCTGGCCCAGACAATGGGCTCATCGCCATGGTGTCGGGCCACTGGGTGGAGTCTCTCTAGGTGGTGCCTTTCAGACATGAGCTGCACACCATGATGTCAGAGGGGTGGGACATGGGGAACCGAGTGGGGTGTAACAGCTGCTATCATGATCCCCCTCTTCCCTCCTAAGGAATTAGAAACCACTCCCCAGGCTGCTGATCCAGGAGTCCTTGCACTTCTGGAGAAATTTATTCCTTTCATCAAAGCCAAATTATCCCTGGAGACTGTAGGATCACAACCTCAAGTTGATCTAGATTTAGATCCTGGTCCCATTATGAGCTGTGAGACCATCAGCAAGTTAATTACTTTCTCTGAGCCTTACTTTTTCTCTATAAGATGGAGAAAATAATGTTTCCCTCACAGGGTCATTAGGAGCATCACAAAGAAAATATATGTAAATATTTGACAGTATGTATTAGTATGTGAAGGTTGACTCTCTTATTTGTCATCCAGGGCCCAGTCAGTTCAGCTTTTCTTCTCTAATAAGACAATTGGGGAAATATTATTTGAAAACATGAATACCATTGATCAAACTAAAAAATCTGACTTATTTAAATTTATGTTAATAAACCACACTCCAAGTCAGGTGCCATGAATTTATGATGGTGGAATGCAGAGAACCCAGAACTCATGCTAGCAAGACCTGAGTTGTGCCCTTGGCCAAGTTCTCCCTCCGAAAAACAAGGTTCCTTCCAGTATTCTTTTTAATCCTCACCTGAGGATATGTTTTAATTGATTCTATAGAAAGAGGAAAGGAGAGAAAGAGGGAGAGAGAGAGGGATTCAAGGTTAGAGAAAAACATCAATCGGTTGCCTCCCGGACATTCTCTGGAGGAAATAGAACCTGCAACCTTTTAGTGAATAGGCTGATGCTCCAATCAACAGAGCCACCCTTCCAGGGCCCTTCCAGTCTTGATGGTCTCCTGCACAAGTTAATAAATGGTTAGACTCCAGTAGGTTACCCTTACAGCAGGGGCAGGATACAATGCACCAAAGGGGATCCCACTTTTTTGTTTACATAAGTTTTGTGAGTTTCCACGCAGGCCTGCAGCAAGGGAAGGAGAAATTCTTCCATGGGAAGAGAGTTTAAAAAGTCGATGCTCCATAAATGAATCATAAAATATTCCAAGAATGTTAGAGAGAAATACCACATACCCCAGGGGCCCCCCACGGGGAGTGCGAGAGGGGAGCAGCTGGCGTTGCTGCATGCTGAGCCTGATGCTGTCCCGAGTCCAGATTCTGAAGAGATTAAGATGGTGCAATGCCAAGGTGAAACTTCTCTCCCCTGCTTTCTATCTCTGTCTTCTGGACACTGAAGTCCTTTCCAGGGCAAACCTGTTGACGCTGTCTCCCAACTCCTGTTAATAGATAAGAGATATTTGATGCCACTTACTGTGTGATTTGGAGCAAGTGAATCCATCTCTCAGAGCTTCAATTTCTTCATCTGCAAAAAAGAGGTACAAATATCTATTTCCTGAGATTGTTTAAAGGAGTCAACCTTTAAAGGAGGAAATAATGTAATAAAGCCGTTAGCCCAGCATCTTAGGAAGGGCTCTGTCAATGGCAGCTAATATTTTGAGAGAAGGCAGCTGGGAAAAGTGGCCATGTGCTGTGTGCCTGGCTCAGGCCCTGTCTGAATCACCCTGGGTCTCAATGGATATATACAAATTATGAGGCTAGCTTTAGTTTGTCATCATAGATATAGAGGTCTCCACAGTGTGGGAAGGGAAGCAGAGACTTCTTCCAGCAACCGAAAGAGAAAAAGAGCTTCCAAGAGGCAAGCAGCCAGGGGTGTAGGTCTGGCTACCAAGTCTGCATGTGGACCTGCAGCTGGGCCAATACTGGGAGGGTGGGTCTGAGGGGTGTGGTAAGCTCTATGGGATTCATTGAGTAATTACTCAACAAGTCTCCACTGAGTGCCTACTACATGCCAGCCACTGGCTTTGGAAACTAAGGACACAGTAAAGAACACATTGCTGCAGGAACCATTCACAGTTACTAGGGTTGGACAAAGAGCTTCTGAAGCCATACAGCCTGAGGAAGAAACCTCCAATTATGAACTGTGGCCTTGGGCACATTACTTGACCTCTTGGAGATTTAATCTGCTCTGTAAAAGGGGTTGCTGTGACAGTTAAATGAGATGATAGATACAAGCTCTTGACAAAGCCCTATGCTCAGAGTAAATGCTCAAAAAAAGTTAACTATTCATGCCCTGGGCGATGTGGTTCATTGGTTAGAGTGTCAGCCATGCACCAAAGGCTTGCAGATTTGATTCTCGGTCAAGGCCATGTACCTGGATTGCAGGCAACCAATTGATCTCTCTCTCTCTCTCTTTCTCTCTCTCTTCCCCTTCCACTTTTTCTAAAACACACACACACACACACACACACACAAAAAAAAAAAAAAAAAAAAAAACAAGAGAAAAAATATCCTCAAGTGAGGATTGACAGCAACAAAAAGTTCACTGTACATTATATTATTATTCTATTAATAAGCATGGACAGAATGTGCAAGTGCATTTGGACCAGGGCCCCAGGCACACAGAATGACTGCATACATGCCAAGCACTGCATGACTAAGGCAGAAGCCCATCCTGGATCCAGAGGTGCATGGGGAGGACAGGGGGCACTTGGAGTGGGTGGAACAAAGGAAGACAAACAGGATCCCAGTGGTCAATACCAAAGGATGGAACCTGGGCACTTATGGCAACAGGGCAAACATTAAGAATTCATACAGCCTAAGGACAAAGAGAGAGCAAAGATTAAAACCAGACTAGCTAGTGTTCAGAACAGCCCTCTCCTCCTCTACACCCCCCCAAGGTGTGCCACTTTGGCTTGTGCATTATTTTAAGCTTAAAGAATTTATAGAGTTTAAGTTAGCAGTCTTGCCCCATAATAAGAGTTATCATGAGAAATAACTTTTCATGACCTATGTATAGAACAGGGTAAACTTTTAATTACTGAACATCTCTCCTTGTTGTCCTATGAATGACCTTTCTCCCCTCTGAAGTCCCAAGATGCTTTATCTCATTATCAGCTCAGAACGTCATATATACTTCATTTTCTCTTTCTGTTGTTGAAACTCTCATGTATGCGGAGTCTCTGACGCTCTCATGTCTATGGGGTTCCCATAGAGCTTCTCTGAGTTCTGTGTGCTGCTTTAGCAAATTCATCAAACCCAAGGATAGGGTCCTGGCAACCTCCAATCTATAGCAAGTAGGTCAGAAGCCCAGGCAACAATCTGGACTTGATACTGGTGTCTGAAGTTTGGAGGGTGGGGGCAGCCTTGTAGAACTGAACCTTTACCCTGTGGAATCTGACTCTATCTCTGGGTACATAGTGTCAGAATTGAGTTGAATTCTCAGATATCCTGCTGGTGCCCAGGAATTCCTTATTGGTGTGGGAGAAACCCTCCTCCACACATTGGCAGTAGGTCTCAGAACCCCTTTACCTACATTCCTGTGAAAACATTTCTAAAACACCCACCTGTGGTGGCTGTTTGACCTGTGCTGGAGTCCTCACTCCCAATTACTAACATAGAGAGGAGTTGGCATAATGGAAAAAGCCTTGCCTCAGGAGTCAGGCAGATGTGGGTGGTGAATGAGATGGTACTGGGTAGTTTTTTATAGCTTAATTCCTCAAGACCTACTTTAAGGGACACCCAGATAACATGGTTAGTATGTGGAACTGTACTGAATGGGTATTGCAAAATAAATCAGAGTCCCTGCATCAGAAGACCTGGTCGCAGATTTCATACACATCATTTAGTCTGCCCGGGCCTCAGTGTCCTCCAGTATGAACCAGAATGTAGGCCTACGAGCTGAAAAGACCCTTACAGGATGACAAAATGACCTGGGGCCTTGAATTAAAATCCCACATTTACAGCAAATCTACTCTGTGACTTGTGGTGATTCAACCTCCAACTCCCACCTCTCCCATATTCTTGGTTTCTTTGTTGAACAGAGAGAACTGATTCTTCCAACACTGAGCAAGTCTCTCAAGTGATGGCTGTTCCTCTCGCACATCCTTGAATCACAAGAGACGGGGACTAAAGATTGATGAGATGTTCTTGCATCCATCCCATTGCTCCTTCTCACTTCCCAAATCCCCCGGCTTAGAAGCTCATTATACACCTGAGAGCTGGAAGAATGAGAGCCTGGGTCCTAAAATGAGAACCTGGGGATACAGCACTTCCATTGTACTGTTGGACCCACTTGCTATACATAACTTCAACTCAGCTGGGAACAGCACTCTTGGGATCTGGTTGTTTTCTTTTTCTAGGAGGATGTACAAAGGAAAAATAGTGGGATGCACTAATCCCCACCACTAGTCCATGCCACTACAGTTGCTTTTCTGGGGGCAATCAATTTGCATCATTTTTCTTTCCTTACCTATTTTACATCCCCTTCACCTTCCAGCAGCTCTGTCGATCTGGGAGGTTCATGTGGGAGGACAAGGGTCATCCAGATTCTCATCCCTGAAGAGCCTAAGCTCCTGGCTGTCATGTTTTTCTTATCCACTTACTATCAGTTTTGGGCAAGTCTTAGGTGGGAGTACCAAAAGATGCCCCAGTGAATCGCTTCAGTGTCAAACCCACCCTCCTTGACCCCACTGTATAACAGTAGCTCCACCACCTGCTGACAATAAGAATTAATAAACCTTGACTAAGATGGTCATTCCTCTCCTTGCCTGCTGGTCTTTTGTCATAAAGAAGTCAAGGTTATCAGGAATTAGTTATAGCTTAAAATTTAACTGGATTCTTAGAATGTACCCTGATAGAAGTTTTCTTCTTTTGGGATCCAAGACCTCTAAATCTGGAGTCTGGGATAGTGGTAATAAAAAGTACAAAAGTTGATTCAGAAATAATGGTAAGCAAGGTACTCCTACTTCCAGTCCTTGGTTCCTGGACCCATGAATTCTACCTTTAGGGGACATAGAATCATATATTGGTAATTGATGTAGCATGTTTAATGAATCCTAGAAGGTGGGGTCCTTCTTTGCAAGGTAACTTTTCAAGTCTGGCTCTTTAAATGATTCTTCAAATGGTCATTTGATAACCTTATCTGGGTGGCTCTTTCTGGGTCATACAATATATGACAGGACCAATGGATCACATCATGTGGTAGTGCCATTCCTCCTTTGCTATAAAGTAGGTTCCTTAGTGTAATATATTATGCAGAATCTCTTGTTGATGGATTAAACACTCAGTAAACCTTTGGATGGTGCTTCTGCCAAAGACCTGCAAGCAAAAATGGCAGACCTATAACTAGAATATGTGCCACCAAGTGCCCCCTATTATTTGGGAATTCTATCATTCCCATTGCTATCAGGAAGCCTGTTCTGTATACTCTCTTCTCCTACCATTAGCTCAGATCCATGTAGGACAGGCAACTGAGATTCTCAATAATGCTTGTTCTCCTCTGTCCAGGTGACTCCCTATTGTGTTGGTAAGTGGAGTGTCTTCCCACAAAACATAATTGACTGGTGGGTTTTCTAGACTTACCTACATGTTCACTCTAATATGTTTTGATCCCTCTTTCACCATCTGCTATTGCCATTTTATCAATTATACTTGATCCAATCAATGTTGGCTAACATATTTTGGGAAGGTTCTGTGATCCATTGTATCATCTCCTGAGGTCCTTCCCAGAATTCTAAATCCTATATAGCAGGGGAGTGTCTTCATACCAATAAGCTATCATTTTTCCACCGCAGATCTCAGGGCCCTTTTTCTTCCCAATCAGAGTCCTGACCCTAGTTTAGTTGGCTCACCGTGGTTGAGAATTTAGTCTTCTCTAGAGCCCTGGAACTTTTATAATCAAGTTCTGGGCCTGAGCCTCAGTTTTTTCCTTCTCTCTGGCTGCAGTACATGAGAGTCTCTCTACATGCTTCCAAGTAAGCCTTCTGACTTTCACATTTTGCATATATTGGTGATTAATCAACCTCTTTTTCCGATGCATTAATTATACTCAACTACCCAATTCTATTGTCCTTATAATTACTCTTTTCCTTAAACCTCTTGAATACCTGAGATGTAGCAATAGTTAGTGCATTCCTTTCCACTGGTCTTCCATTCACCACTGATTGAAGTGTTATGGCTGGAGCAGCCAACAGCTATCAGACTCTGCATTCCACCAGTGATAGGGTCCCCTTTGCCCACCAGGGTACCCATTCACAATTATGCCCCACTGAGACAAGGGGTCTTTGTAACCCTGCATTAATCAGTTATTGAGAGAGTGGGGGCAAAACATGGTCCAAGTAGCTCCTTCCATTGAGTTCAGTTCCAGGGAGGGGTGCACAACAGGTGAGTTGTGAGGAAATGAATATTCTAGTTCTGATATGGGGCACAGAAAACAACATTGAAATTAAAGGAACACTCTTACTACCCACACAAGTGTCTGCTCAAAGTCATTTTACCAGGGAGGCCTCTCCCTGGCACCCTCTATGTCTCTTACTTGGCTTCGTTTTACTGCCCAGCACTTACCTCCATCTGCAGCTCTGTAACTATTCACCTCCCACCATCAGACTCATCTACTCCATACTCACTCATGATACTCCATCACCTGGAAGCGGCCTGGCATGAGATAGGTCCCTAACAAACATAGATGAAATATCAAATATGTATATATCTACTATGTGCACCTCACTGGAATTGCTGTGAGAACTAACATAAATCTTTGTGAAGAAACTTAGCTCACAGTAGACACAATGCAAATAAATAATATAAAAATGTAAATGTAAGTAAAGAAGTCTTTGTGAATATATGTCTGCAAGTGGCATAAGGATAAGAACAAGGACCTTTTGCTCTAGCTGGTTTTGCTCAGTGGGTAGAGCATCAGCCTGCGGACTGAAGGGTCCCAGGTTCGATTCTAGTCAAGGGTACATGCCAGGGTTGCAGGCTTGATCCCCACTAGGGAGCGTGCTGGAGGCAGCCCATCAACAATTCTCATCATTGATGTTCTATCTCTCTCTCCCTCTACCTTCCTCTCTCTCTCTCTCTCTCTCTCTCTCTCTCTCTCTATATATATATATATATATATATATATATATATATATATACACTCTAATAAAAGAGTAGTATGGAAATTAACATCACTTTGAGACGGCCATGCCCACCAGCCAAGCCACGCCCCCAGCCAATCAGAGAGGCTGTATGCAAATTAACTCAGCCAAGATGGAGGCCTGCAGCCACGGAGCTAGAGCAAACACAGGAGGCTTCCATTGCACCAGGAGTAAACTGTCTGCCTAGGCCGGCTGAGCCTCTGCTCAAGGAAACAGTGTTTCAATTATAGAAGCCACAGAGCTGAAGCAAACAGGAGGCTTTGTGCCTGCCTAGGCCTCTGGTCTAAGTAACAAAGTTTCAATTATAGAAGATAAATAAACTCCAGAAACCTGATTCCAGCCAGACTTGCTGGGATG
This sequence comes from Murina feae, assembly GCA_004026665.1. Classification (NCBI taxonomy): domain Eukaryota; kingdom Metazoa; phylum Chordata; class Mammalia; order Chiroptera; family Vespertilionidae; genus Murina; species Murina feae. Next base: position 9,660 of record PVJC01035142.1, read on the forward strand.
TTGGGTCAATGGGAGCTGTGGGCAGCCTGAAAACAGCCCTCACCCCCTCACCCAGGCTGACCAGGCACCCCAGTAGGGACCCGAACCCTGAAGGGCCTGTGGGCAGCCTGAAAATGGCCCTCAGCCCCTAACCCAGGCTGGCCACACCTGCATGGGGTGAGGGTCCCCACTAGGGGGCTTGGCCAGCCTGCAAACAGCCATCAGCCCCACACCCAGGCTGGTCAGGCATGCCAGCAGGTGGACATCCCCTGAGGGGTCCCTGACTTTGAGAGGGCACATTTTTGTGCACCAGGCCCCTAGTATGTGTGTGTGAGTGTGTGAGTGTGTGTGTGTGTGTATATATATATATATATATATATATATATATATATATATATATATATCTCAAGGACCTTTTCACTTTGCAAAAAGATAGTGCAATGGAAACTTCTAACCCAGAGCTAAGGGCAGGCCTTTGACTCTCCATAAGGCAGGGAGAATAGGACTTGCTTTTAATTTCTTCCAGCGCCAGCATTTAATTGCAGACTTAAGAGGGGCTGGAGCCCATAAAAGATTCACCTTGTTTCTGTGAATGTATACATTATTTACCATCCAGTCTATAAAATATTTACCCATTTCTCAGCCGACTGCACCCTGTTCAGTCTTGACCTCACTGCTTCTCAAAGCTGATCAAATAGGCGACTGGAACCTTTCCAGAAAGGGACCAAGCAAGCAGCTGGTAGGGGACCATATTTTATGCATTTGTCAGAGCACATAGTAATCAAAGGTGTTGAAAGCCTTTCTGAGAGTACTAGGGTGGGGTGTGGGTCCTTAATCCCTTCCCACCTCCACCCACTGGCTCTAAAACATGACTGCTTTTGCCAGGCCCAGTACATTCATCTACTTAGGGTACACTCATAGAGCCCCTATTGTGCACTACAGATCTTGGGGAGGTGAATGGAAATAAGGCACCTTTCTGTGCCCTTGGTGAAGAAAACAAGCCCAATGGTAAAGGATTGCGATAGCACCCAGGCATTGGGTTCTCTCTCCAGGTGACCAGCGTGTGTAAAGCACATGGCCTCATGAGCCAGATGTTTTGGTTGAAATTCTGTCTTACTTTATCACTATTAGTGTCTGACCTTGGACAGGTTACCTAACCTCTGGTGGCCTCAGTTTCCTCAGGACATTAATAGTCCCAGTTTTCTGGGATTACTGAGCACAGAGCCCAGCTCATAGAAAACACTCAATAAAAGTTAGAGATGAGGGAGAAGGGGAGGAAAATCCTCAGGATAGCTCTATGTGGTAATACATTATAATCCTCATTTCACAGATAAAAGCCCAAGTTTTAGAAAGTTAAGTACTTTTCCCAAATCTAATCTAATAAAAGAGTAATATGCAAATTAACCCTCATTCTAAGACACCTAAGTCACACCCACCAGCCAATCAGAGTGACTCTATGCAAATTAACTCAGCCACGATGGTGGTTAATTTGTATATACAGATGCAGAGTGAAGACTGAAGACAGCCTAGAAGGAAGCCAAGTGCTGCAGAAGGGAGCCAAGCAGCAGAGAAGGGAGGAATCGAGGCAGTGGAGACAGGAGGGAGCAAAGTGGGGGAGATGGGAGGGAGCTGAGGCAGCAGAGATGGGAGTAAGCAAGGCAGTGGGGAAGGGAGCGAAGCCTGCCTCGGCGGGCTTCACTTTCTTCTCTGCTTCGCTCCAGCTCAGGAAGCCCTATTCTTGCAGGCATCTTCCTGCAATGGGCCTCTAGTATATTTATAAGTGGGAAGGCCTGGATTTGAGCTCATGTCTGCCTGACTCCAAGGACTATTGTTGCAATCGCTGTTTATACACCCACCCCCACACAGATATGAAATATGGCATAATTGTCATGTTTATCATATTAATGGCTCTCCCAAACCCTCATCGAGATTAGATTTCTTTATTTGATTTTATAGCAACCCCTTTCTGTGCAGACATCATGATAGTAATAATTTACCAATTTGATGTGTATTTGCTATTGTCTGAGTCCTATGTTTATCATACATTCCCAGTACCCACATAAATGTTTCACATGCATTGTCATTTAATCTTCACAACAATGCTAGGATGTAAGTGATATTTTTCTCCCCATTTTATTGCAAATGAAACTAAAGCTTAAAGAATCAGAATAACTCACCAAAGAACATACAGCTGAAAAATGGGAGAACTAAAATTTTTAACACAGGTTGGTCTAATTCTGAAGCCCATGCCTCTTTTCCTAAAAAGGGAGGATACTAGAGGAAAGGGGAGAGGAAGCAACTTCTACCTATTAAGGGCCACCATGTCAGGCATTATGCTGAGACTCTTCCTTTGTCAACACTGTCTCTTTTACTCTTGTTGACAAATTTGTATACAAAACAAGATTTTTGTTAAGACAAGTTTTTTCAAGCTCAAGGGCAAGCCCTGCTAGAAGAAGTTGGCAAGGGGAGAGAGGATGCTGGCACTGAGCAGGAAGTGAACAGAAAACAAGCAATGCTACAAAGCGGTTCAATGCAGCCCTTCGCTCCAATACTTCAAATCCATAGAATAGGCCAGTTCAGGTAACACCATGTCAGGAGCCCAATCCAGGGAGAGGGATTTACAAAAATGGTACCAGAAAATGCAGGTGCCATTTATCTTCTCAGTATTTTATGTTCAATGGCTGTTCAAGTCTCATTGACCACTAGTGGTAGAAATACTTGGCAAAAAATAAAGTTGATAATGGATAAAACCACACAAAGTATGCGTTACTGACTACATATTGACAGAAATATCAATTCTTCTTTAATATGAATAGGTTTTCTAACCGAATTTTGTAGCATTAATGTTCACAAGAGAAAACTGACCATGGCAGAAGCTATAATCAGTTTAGTTTGACATGGGAAGAAATGATGATTAATAAAATATTCATTTATAATTTACAAAGAAATATTTGATTTTAATAGAATGTAAATTGCAAAATCACCAATGGTGAACTGTGTTATACAGAAGTTCAAGAAGAACAGGGAAAAAAAAGAAAAAAAAGAAAGTCAAGCAAAAATATAAACTGGTTTGATAAAATTTGCTCCAAAAACATATTTTGACCCACTGATGTGAGTATAATTTTGATTAAAATAGTTGGCTTATATAGTCCAGCTTAAATATCTCTTAGGTCAAATCCAAGGTCTCCTTATATGGTATTTATCTTACTCAGGGTCTGCTGCTGTGTTGGGGGCTTTATTTAACATTACCTTCATCTCTACAATAACACTTTGTTATAGAATTGCAATCTCCAATTGTTAAATGAGGAAACTGAAATTCAGAAAAAGTAAGCAATTCATAATACTTGATTTAGTACCAAGGGCCAGGGTTATTCATTAATTAAACAAAACAGTCTCATCATGGAGTGTTGATGGTCATCTGGACCTCCCTTTCTGGTTCTCAGGACATTTTGCAAGGGGTAGGAGCACCATTTATCTTCTTAGCCTTGCCAGGAAAGTAGGTGTAGATGAAAATGTTGGGACTCCAGGAGAGAAATGAACTAGCTTAAGGCTTCAAATTGTATGAAGCTTTTCCTGATCTCCAGTCCACCATGCTCTTCTGTAGAATAATGCTTTTTTTAAAAAAAAATAAAATAGTTAACTGGAAGTAGGGAGCTCTCTGCTCCAAGAAGAATAGAGTTTCATGAATTGCAAAGTGATTGATTTTTTCATGACTGATAGCATTCAGGGAATTTGCTCTCCCCACCACTAATTCCTCCCAAAGTAAAATTATCCAGCAAAGATATCCTCAGTGTTGTATCCTTCAAAGATAACCCTGTGGTCCCTGTGCTTGCTAGGCAACACTCAAAGAGTGAAGGTAAGTGGTCTAAGTTGATCATTATAATATCAGTGTTTTCCCTTATCACCGGTTTCTCTATGAACCAGATTTTCCCCCTCCATTCAATAGCTATCTAAATTGGGAGTTCATGAAGAAAATAACTAGACACAACTCTCTGGGAGAAGAAATGAAATTTTTCTAGTGTGATTTCCATTTGTTTATAACCAAATCAAGACAATGAAGTACTGAACTACATTTCATGTACCTGACATGACACTTTTGTAGCGCTCTGTGATAACGGAGCAATTTTATAGGACATTGTAGGTGACCACTGGCCCTGGTTTCTCCAAGACCTAAAGGTTTTCCAGGATATAGGTCTTTCAGTTTTAAAATGAGACACAGTGTCGAGCAAATCTGGATGATTGCTCACCTTCCTGTTCACCACGGTATCACCAACACTCGAGTCAGTACCTGGCATGTAACAAGCCTCTGCCACTCTCAGTGCCTTGATTTCCTTTCCTGTGGCATGGGAACAAAAGGGGTTAATATGTGTCCTATCTTATTCACAGTGCTATTATTCCATAATAGTAATGTTGAAGGAGAATTATTACTGTTATTTTTTATTATGTCTAACAAAGAAACAGAATTTTAATAATCTCTAAGAAATGCAATCCAAAGCATCAGTTTCTTAAGATTGGAATTACAATTTATGGTAGCGTAGCATGTAGCGTGGCATGCCTGACAGAGAGAAGATGCTCCATGGTCAGATGAATGGAGGAATGAGTACGTAAGTGGATAGTAAGATGAATAACTTTGAACAAGCAGAAAGTGATTAAATTAACTGCTTTTGTAGGATTCTTTTTAGAGTCAGAAGTTTACAAAATGCAACCCCTGCATTTTTTCAGAGTCCACATTCAAACAAAAAATTCTTGAAGGTTAGGTTAAAACTGGGTCATTTCATATATTTCATTTTAACATATTAAAAATGGTGAAAATCTCAACTACTTTTACTCATTTTCTCCAGTGACTCTTCCAGCACAAGAAACTTTAACTCCGCTTGTAGTTTACAGGTTTTCTTCCAACAGTAGAGCTTTTGGGTTTGAGTCTCATCATATACCTGATCTCTGCTCTCCCCCAGTTATCGGTGAGCTTTGGAGGTGGCTTCCAAAAAAGACCTGAGAAGCTAAAGGGACCATCCAGAAGCTTGGGTCATCGAAAGACAATACCTGCGGCATCAGGAAAGTGCAAGTTCCTTGTGCCTGAAGCCTGACCAAAGCAAGGTAGAACTCTCTACCTGCTTTCTCTTCAATTCTACTCTGCCTTCCAATTCTAATCTCCTTCTGGGCCCCAGTCAAACCTTTCCTCTTATATATTTGGCTTCTGTCATAGTTCATAGTTGAGATCCCATTAGACTGAGCATCTTAAGGGCAAGGACCTACTTTACTCATCTCTAGATCCCAGCACTTAGCACAGTGTCTTGTGCAGAGTGGGAGCTCAATAGATGTAAGAATGAATAAATAAATAAACTTATTTATTTAATTTTATGCCAGAAGTTCCAAAAGTATGCAAAATTATAACATCTGCTGTTCGTTTATTTGTTTGTTTGCTTTTCTGGAAAATAAGCTTGTTTTCATTTGATCCAATGTATGGGAGGGGACTCCAGCGTGGTTAAAAAAAAATGCTTAGTGGTCTTGAGGAGAGGCTCAGACAAAAGCCAGACACCAGGAGGATGCAGAGGGGCCCCTCAAAGGCTCCTGGGCTCCAAATGCTCCTAATTGTGCTTGAGGTTGAGCCTTTCAAAGATATACTCTTCCAGCCCAATCTGGGGGGTGGGCCAGCCTGCTGAGGTGAGTCAGGTGTCACCCATCTTCTTGATGAGTTTCACCTGTTCATCCAGGAAGTGGTTCTCCCAGAAGTCACAGAGATGGGGGTCTTCACAGGTAAAAACCTGGGCATGCAGCTCAACAAGGGCCTGGTTCAGGTTCATCTTCAAGGCCAGGGTGGCTTCCATGGTGTCCTGAATTTTGTCCACACATCTTGGGGAGGTTTCAGTACATTCTGGAAAAGAATTCAGCCATCACACTGGTTTTGAATCTTTGAGAGATGCTGAGCACCCTCAAGCTTCTTCTCAGCCAACTCTTGGAAGTGGCTGACGCCCTTGAGGGTCATATCATCCCAGTCAAAATAGAAGCCCAGAAAGAGGTAGGTGTAGGGAGCCCACAGATGCAGGTTTGCCAGATGGTTGACTGCAGCCTCCACCTCGGTAGAATAAATCTGATGAATTTGGGAGCTCAGCATTGTTCAACAATAGGAATTAAGGTAAAACAAACAAATAAAAATGGTGTTGGCTGGTCTCAGAGGCTGAGGGTGGTTGAGGTGGTTCCAATGGTGATGATGGGAAAAGAGATTGATTGGAGGCTGGAAGAAGGGTGTCCCCAAGTCTGTTCTGTCCAAACACTGTTGAAGCAAGAGACAGATCTGGGGACCACCAAAGGTGCTGCCTGTGCTTAGCTTCAAGTGTGGTTTCAACAAATGGATGAGTTAAATAATAAATGAATGATTGATATGAATAACTATTATTAATGAACTATTAATTATGTGCCAGACATTGGCTAGAACATTTTAAATGTTGCCTTACTTAATTCTTTCAACGACCCTGCTTTATCTTTTTCTCCTTTGTGCTTAGCACCATCTAACATGCCATATATTTTACATAACGGTATTTACCTTATCAATTATCAGTCTCCCCCACAAGAATTTAACCTTCAGGAAAGCCAGAATTTTTGAGTGCTTTGTTCACTGTTGCTTCCCTTGCCTAGAAGAATTCAGTAAATATTCGTGGCATAAATATTGAATAAATATCATTATCCCTACCTTGCAAAGGAAAAGCTCAATTTAGAGATGCTAAAAACAATTTTTTAAAATCCCTGATCTTGTGTCAGACACCCCAAGACTTCCATGCTTTCACTGAAAACTGGTAACTACATTCTGAGATAGGTACCAGCATTACTCTAGCAAGGGGAACAGAGGCTCAGGAAGATGAGGTCACCAGCTCAAGTCAGAGAGCAGTGCATCTAATAAAGAGCTGGGTCACAATTCAAACGTTCAGTGGTAGGGCCTCAAAGCTCCTGCTCTTCCCTTGTCCTCAATCTGCCCTGCAATGAGAAAATGACCCATACCCGAATCAGAATATTCATGGAGAAGGTGCTATCGCACACCTAGAAAAAATCGAGAGAACATATTACAACCCAAGTCAACTTAGAAAGACCCCATTGAACAAAGAGCATCCTTTTAACATGAACAATGCAAAAAAAATGCTGAATGCAGGAGATTGGAAAAAAGTTATTAGGAGAAAGACATGCCAATGACTTGAGCTCTTAATGAGACGCCTACCGTGTCTAAGAGTAAGCAATTTCCCAGAGGACTATTTGATGTGAAAGGAATAGCAAGGAGCTCTTTAGTGGCACCCAGACATATTGTCTCCCATACACACCTGCTAGGGGCTCAGCAAAAGACAGTGCGTAAATGTCTGGAATATTACATAAAAGCTGTCTGCCTAACCAGTCAAAGCTATTAAAATCCATCTTGCTGAAATGAACCCTGAGAGCAGGTCAAACAAATCTAATTTTTATTGTTCTTTAAGGAGATGGCAGTGTTGGAGACAAAGGAGGGAGGCAGGAGGCCAGTTAGAAAGGAAAAAAAAAAAACCCTGAGGGGCCTTAAAAAATTAAATGTTCAAAAGAGCTGTGGCAGGCAAGATAAATGATATATTACAGTGCTGGTTTAAACTTAATTGATGACTAATGTTGTAATGCATCTGAACCTACACTGATCTATTATCCGTCTGGTCCAGGCTGAAGGGACACAGCAAGGAGAAAAATTGCTAACTGTTTTAACCTGATGGAACTTTAAAAAAAATAACCAGCACAGTTACTTTAAAAGATAAATGGCTGGGTGTTGACCTCCTAATGTATATCAGGGTCTTGCAATGCGAAATCAAATGTTAATTAAATAGAACCCGATGCAGGAACAATGCAGAAAGAGTGTGGTTCAGAGCTCAAGGGGCCATAGGGAATGATGTTGTTGGGTTTGCTACAAAATGGTTCAAAGACACTACCAATGGAAAGGTAGTGATGGTAGACCATATACAAGTCATTGAAAAATCAAATATACACACAAACCCCACCTGAATAACACCTACATACAGTTTATATAGAGCTGCATGCCTAAACCAGTCATTGGAAGGTGAGAGTCCCAACAGTGTTTAAATCCACTGAGGTAAATTAGAGAGACTTTATATTCTTGAGCTGTATCAATACAATCTCAGCACAACACTCAGAAGGAAAAACAATGTAAGATGTAAGAATGTATAAAAATTCAAGAGCCAACTTGAAAGGGCTCCTGATGACCAAGTTTAGCATAACATTAACCACAACAGTGACTGTAATAAATTGTAACCAGAGAGTAAAGTAAGAATCAATGAATTATTGCTGATACAAATGAATAAATATATGAATGAATGAATGAATGAATGAATGAATGAATGGGAAATCTCCTTGTTAGAGTAGAATTCTAACTAATAAGTGTGTAACAAATGAGGAAAGTAGAAAATCATCATAAGGCAAATAGCAGTTATAACTGTTTCAGACAAGAATCTTCAATAGATACTAAAATTAGTGAGGAAAAAAAAAAAGAGGAGAAACAGAATCCTTAAATATTCCAGAATATATACTCTTTGAGGATACCTTAACCAAAAGATCATGGTTAATATCAATACCAATGGGACAAATGGATATCATGTGCCCCCTGATAAAATGCACTAAGAAGGATACATTATTTGTGTAGCATTCTTTTTTTTT
>PVJC01035143.1:0-18410 GCA_004026665.1 Murina feae
TGGACTGACAATTTTTGGGGGTTAAGGGTGTTGGGGATGCGTGAAGAGACTGGACAATAATTGTACACCTATGGATGAGGACAATGGGGGGGGCAAGGTCAGAGGTTGGGGTGGGAATTGGGAGGAGGGGAGCTATGGGGGAAAAAAGAGGAACAACTGTAATAATCTGAACAATAAAAATAAATTAAAAAAAAAATCACATGGGAATTGTTTTTGGGTGTCAGGGGATTATCTTTGAAAACATTTGCAAGTTTGACCACTGCAGTTTTATTAAAGTATAGAATTATAAATCCTATGTACCATACTATGCATTACCTATAATCCAGGTTTTGAGGAGAAAACCATGTGCTCATTAACATCTAGGTAGGTGTAAGTGTTCGTCTATCAAAATTTACGAAACTAATTGCTTATGAGTGGATAAAAAAGCTGTGGTACATTTACACCATGGAATACTATGCAGCAGTGAAAAATAATCTCTTGCCCTTTGAGATAGCATGGAGGGACCTGGAGAGTATCATGCTAAGTGAAATAAATCAGTCGGAGAAAGACAAGCATTGCATGATCAAATTCATATGTGAAATCTAAGTAACAAAATAAACTTGATAATCCAGAGGCAGGGAAGCATGGAACAGGGTGAGGAATCTCAGAGGGAAGGCAGGGGAGGGTGGTGAGTGGGAGGTAATCAACCAAAGACCTTGGATGCATATATGCATCACCCATGGACACAGACAATAGGGCACTGAAGGCCTGGAGAGGGGAGGGAGGAGGGAGTAGGGGAAGGCTGGAGGGGGTCAGTGAGGGGAAAAAGGGGACATGTAATACTTCCAACAATAAAGATTAATTTTAAAAACATAATTGCTTATAGCATCAGTAGCTGTTATGCCATGAAAGTCAGTGCTTATATCTCTATTTAGATTTACAAATTTTGTTTTTCATTTTTTTTCTCTCCAGTATCTAAAACAACTTAATGGTCTCTGATAATGCCATATGTAATTTAATCCTTATTTATTTAAGGGAAATCTCTTTGTTGTTTACATTTTTAATTTTTTGCTCAACAGCTTTTATTTAATTTATATATTTTTATTTATTTCAGAGAGGAAGGGAGAGGGAGAGAAACATCAATGATGAGAGAGAATCATTGATCAGCTGCCTCCCATACACCACACACTGGGGATCAAGCCCATAATCTCGGCATGTGCCCTGACCGGGAATTGAACTGTGACCTCATGGTTGATAGGTCAACACTCAATCACTGAGCCACACCAGCTGGGCTATTAAGAGAAATCTTACAGGGCAGGGATTCAACAGTACACCCTGTTTCTCATAGAACACTATAGAAGTCTTATAGCCCTGGCCGGTTTGGCTCAGTGGATAGAGCATCAGCTTGCGGACTGAAAGTTCGATTCTGGTCAAGGGCACATGCCGGGGTTGTGGGCTCAATCCCCAGTAGGGGGTGTGCAGGGGGCAGCTAATCAATGATTCTCTCTCATCTGTGATGTCTGTATCTCTCTCCCCCTCTCCCTTCCTCTCTGAAATCAATAAAAAAATATATTTAAAGAAATAAAAAGTCTTACAAATGCAGTGTACATTCAATCTCTTTTTTTATCAGTGTGTATTACAGTAGTTGAGGATATAGGCTCCAACATCTGCTGGCCTGGGTTTGACACTCAGCTTCCCCACAATACTAGCCTGGAAACATATGCTTTGTGTCTCAGTTTTCTCATCTGTAAAGTGGGAAGATGAATGGAAAGTACCTCTTCAAGTTGTAGCAACCACCATCTCTGCCACCTCTGTGATCTATGTAAGCGTGTTTTGTTTTTGTTGTTGTAGTTAGTCCTAACCTTAGGATATTTTCCCATTGATTTTTAGAGAGAGTAAAAGGGGGAAGAGAGAAAGAGATGTGAGAGAGACACATATTGATTGGTTGTCTCTTGAACGTGCCCATACCGGGGTCAGGGATTGAATCTACAACCCAGGTACATGCCCCTGACGGGATTGAACCCTCGGGCGATGCTCTGACCACTGACCACCGGCCTGGGCTATTAAAACGGTTTTGATCATGCACCCATCAGTAAAAATGAAGCCTGTGCCCAACCCCAATATCCATAAGCCTACGTGTTACAATAACTTACCTGAGTCCCAACATACATTGTATATTTGATAAAAGAGGAAATTGGTATTTTCACCTGAAGACAAACTATGTTGTGTCTGTCATCAAAGGAAATGGAGCTATGAGGAAAACGAAATTCACAGCTCTGATATCCTCCTTCCCTCCGAGGGCCCTCTGCACCCACCTTGGTGATGACAGCTCTACTTGGCTCCTCCCAGGGTGTGGGTGCCACATGGCCACCCAGCAACCCTGAGGGCCAGCAGCGTATGCAGATAGGCATCACCATGGGTGGTCCTAGCCCGGGAGGACACTGCTGTTCTAACAGCTGCAGGTGGCGCAGGAGTGCAGTCGGGTGTGGCAGGAAGGGTGCCTGTCACTGGGTGCTCTCAGGGTTCTGACTCTGTGCTGCTGTGTCACTTGCCTGGTTCTCTTTTTGACCCCACCCTTAGGAGGCGCGCACTGAGCCAGCAGAGCCAGGAATTGAAACCTATCATCTCACTCCGGGGCCCTGTTCTCAGCCGCAGTGCGAGGAAGTCAGACAGGAAACCTCGAAAGGTGCGGTCAGCCACGGGTGATGCCCGGAGGAGGGTTCCTGATGCTACCCCGCCCTCCTGACTCCCCGCAAAGTCACCTTGCTGAGGGCCACAGAGTGCGGGAGGCGCGTTGTGGAGGAGGACCGCCCTGGCGCCCAGGGTGTGCATGTTACGCCCAGTTGAATGAGGCGGAGAATTGCCCAGGTTTGTGGAAATAGCTGATGGAGTTTTCAACAAGGACCTGGGAGACGGGGCAGAACTCTGTGCCGTTGGAATGCCATGCTCTGATGTAAGACGGCGCCCTCTACCAGCTGCTCCTTGCAGCTCAGTAGGCTCAGTGGGTTGAGCACCATCCCGTGCATCAAAGGTCACCATTCTGATTCCAGTCAGGGCAGACTGTGGGCGGGGCCTGGTCGGGCGAGTACAGGAGGCAACTGATAGATGTTTCTCTCTCACAATGATTTCCCCCCCCTTCTCTCTCTTTACCTTCCTCTCTTTCCCAAATCAGCTTGTTTACAAAAACATTAAAAAACAAAACAAAAAAAAGACCCTTGAAGACAACACTCCCAAAGGAGTAAAGCGTGTAGCTAAAAGGAAACATTTATGAGATCCGGAAGAGGACGGGTAAGTATCATGTGCTGTAAATTCTAAGATACTCCATACGTTTAAGGGAATTCCCCCAAGAAATAACATTTGGAATTTTTGAATGACATAAACTCATTTAAAAACGTACAAGGAGTCTTAACTGGTTTGGCTCGGTGGATAGAGCATCGGCCTGCGGACTGAAAGGTCCCAAGTTTGATTCCGGTCAAGGGCATGTACCTTGGTGGCAGGCGCATCAGCAGTAGGGGGTGTGCAGGAGGCAGCGGATCAATGTTTCTGACTCTCTATTCCTCTCCCTTCCTCTCTGTAAAAAATCAATAAAATATATTTAAAAAATCAATAAATAAAAATGTACAGGGAACAATAGGCAAAAATAGCCAGAAACTTTCTAAAAGACAGAAGTAATGAAGAGAATGCACCTGAGCAAATCTTTAAAATTATGATGAAGCTGAAATCATTGGTGTCAGTGCAGGAAGAGAGAGGAGGCCAACGCAGCAAAACAGAATGTCCATCCGTAGTGGACACAAAGGGACAGAGCAAGACAGTGTGCAATAAGAGGGGCACTTTCAATCCAAAGGAGAAGAAAAGTGGCTTATTCAATAAATAATGTTAGGATACCGGGTGAGGAAAGGGGAAAAAAGTTAGATTCAGACCTCACATCTGTCACCAAAATAAATTCCAAACAGATCAAAGATCAAAACCATGAAAAAACTATAAAAATACTGGAAGGAATCAAGAGAAGACGTTTATATAGGCAAATAATGAAGATGATCTTTCATACATAAATATTAATTCCAGAAGCCATAAGAGAAAGTTTTATAGTTTTGACTATATTAAATTTTCTTTTAAAAATTCTGCGTAACAAAAATCATCACAAGCAAAGTAAAAGACAAATGGCAAACTGAGAAAAAATATTTGAGACTCATATTACCAAGAGCTAGTTTCTTCAATACTTAACTCCTATCGAAAGAAAAGAACTGAAAAAGAAAGGGACAAAAGATATGTACAGGGAGTACACGTATGCACACACCCACACACACACAACATGTGGCTTTTACATATGTAAGAAGATGCCCAACCTTACGACGTGATGAGAGAAATTAAAATTGCTCTGAGCTATTATCCACTGACTATTTCAGTATGTAGGAGTCATAGGAGAAAATGGGATCCCTCCTACATTGCTACAGGGAATATACTAACCTGGTACAAGCTGTGTGGAGGAAATTTGACAATTACTATCAGAACCGTGAATGGATATATCTTTTGACCCAACAATTCTACTTTCAGGAATTAACCTGATATACATACTGTCGGGTCCAAGCCCCTATGCCGAGGACTGGATCTCCTGGGACACCAGGTATTCGACCGAGAAGCCATGAGAGGTTGTGGGTATGTGAGAGACTCTTTATTGTAGGAGCCAATGCCCACGTAGCCTTTGCTGCGACAGGAGCTATTAGACAAAGCAGTTCTTCAGAGTAAAGTCCCATCCAGTAGCGGTATACCAGCTGGGTAACAACACATCTTTCCTGCAAAGCAGCAGTTAGCCTCCAACATAGGAGCCCTACGGGGGCCATCATAGAAGCTACAGCCTCACCAAGCAGCCACTGCCGAGCGAGCTGCCTGCTGGTCAGTAACATCTATATATATAAAAGCTTAAGTGACCGTTACAACCAAACGACCAGAATGACTGGTCAACCAGTCACTATGACACTCACTGACCATCAGGGGGCAGACGCTCAACTCAGGAGCTGCCCCCTGGTGGTCAGTGCTCTCCCACAGCCAACCTCCCATGGCCCCTCCACCCAGCTGGCTAATCTGTGGCCCCTCCCCCCTGTTGGCCAACCCCCTGACCAGCCCGCCACATCCCACAGTCCCTCCCCGCTGCCAACCAGCCCCCCCCCATAGGCTCTGATTGGGGAGCTGGTTGGCCAACCTCCCAGGATCCCTCCCCCTGGCCAGCGGGCCCCCCAGATGGACCTCAATCACCAGCCAGGCCGAGGGACCCCACCCATGCACGAATTCATGCACCAGGCCTCTAGTCTATAATAATAAAAGCATAATATGCTAATTAGACCAGACATTCTTCTGGATGACCTTCCGGACGAAGCCTTGGAGCAGGGGCCGAGGCAGAGGCAGCCACTGTGATGGCGGGGGTCCAAGTCCCTTACACGAATTTCATGCATCGGACCTCTAATACTTTAATACCAACTTAGACAAAAGAGGCTTCTTGCCAACAGTGACCTCTGTCCTCTGGGTTAAAGAAGGGCACGCTGGCGCAGTGCACATGCATTACGATAGCCGAGTCCTTGCTCCTGCGTCTTAGCCTTGAGCGCTCCTGATTGTAATTCCTGCTGGAAGCGGCCTTGAACATCCTTTGTATTGTAGACAGGGTCCCCACTCATACATATGTGCACAACGACTTAGGCACCCAGTTACTCATCGTAACGTTATTGCTAATGGTTGGAGGCACCCTGTGTCCTCAGTAGGAGACTGGCTAAGTCAATGACATCAACATAATGGAATGTGAGGAAGCTCTTTATGGAGGGATCTCCAAGACACACGGTTCAGCGTAAGAGAAGATGCTGACTATAGGTTTGTGAAAGTGACCAAATAGTGTACAGAAGCAAAGGCTAAGCCTCCCTCCAGGGAGACACAGCTTTGGGTGCGAATCCTGTCTCCTTCACTTACTACAAGTAAATAAAACTACCTATTTACAGCCATGTCTCCTTTTGGAATAGAACACCCCAAGCAAACCCCTTAAATTTGGTAACATTGTGTTTGATTTTTATTATTATTTTTTTAACACGGGCTGGGCCGGGGAGGGGCTGGAGGGAAGGGGAAAATTACAAGTCCCCTGGGTCTTTGGGGGCAGGAGGGTGGAAGGAAATGATGTGGGGAGGGAAGGGGCCACACTGTGCTTGATTTAGACCAGTCGGATTTTATTTTCTCTGACCAATATTTTATTTTTTTATTATTTATTTGTTTGTTTGTTTATTTATTTGCCTGACCCTTATTTTAACCTTCATACAGAATTTTTAAATTTCTCTCTCCTTGTTTTAGTGTTTTTGGGCTGCTATAATAAAAATATTATAACTACTGAGCAGCTTGCAACAAACGTTTATTTCTCATGGTTCCAGAAGCTGGGAAGTCCGAGATCAAAGCCCCTTCCTGGTCCTTGCTGCTGTGTCTCCATGTGGCAGAAGGGATGGGGGACCACAGCAGGGCCTCCTTCCTAAAGGCACCAATCCATTTGGGGAGGGGACAGTCATTCAGCACTCCCCAAAGAAGGTAGTTTTTAATCACAATAAAATCACATCAAACTCAGCTTTGACATTTTAAAAAATAAAGGTTTCCACGTAAACATGAGTTTGTCTGATACAAGCTTTTATACCAACCTACTGTAAGTTTAGCCTACAGGTATCTGCCTCACATTTCATCCATAGGACTGAGCCTGGAGAATGTAGAATTCCAGTTTCCTCAATTGTGTTTTTTTTAAAAAAAGGGGAGTGGAGGCAAGAGTTTGTGTGTATAGGTAAGGGTCTGCTTGTACACAAATGAACTATCGTCTCTTCCTGTTGCTCCTCTAACAAATGACCAAACACATAGAGGTTTAAAACAACTGGAATATATTCTCTTCTAGTACCGGAGGCTAGCTGCCTGAAATGAGTGTCACTGGGTTGAAAACAGGTGTCTGCAGGATTCCGCTCCCTTTGTAAGTTCGAAGGCCCTGGGGTGAGGTTTTCTCACCTTTCCCAGCATCTAGAGCTGCATGCCTTGGCTCAAGGTTCCTTCTGTTTTCAAAGCCAGCAGCATAGCATCTTCAATTTGCGTTCTCCTTCAGGGGTCAACTGTCTTCTGTGTGCAGTTCTCTCTGCTTCTGCCTTAGAGAGCCTTGTGCTTGCATCTGGAGCCCACCTGGATGATCTAGGCCAATCTCATCCCATCTCGAAAGCAAATTAACTTATTGTACACCACATCCTATATAATAAAAGCCTAATATGCTAAGTGTCTGGTCGCCTGGTTGTCCGTCCAACCAATCAAAGCATAATATGCTAATGATATGCTAAGGCCACTCAACCACTCGCTATGACGTGCACTGACCACCAGGGGACAGACGCTCCAACTGGTAGGTTAGCTTGCTGCTTGGGTCTGGCCAATGTGGAATGAGTGAGATGGGCCGGACATGCCCTGGAGCCCTTCCATGATCCCCCCCAACTGGCCAGCTGGCCGCATCCCTCCGATCATGCACTAATGGGGTCCTTCAGCCTGGATGCGCCCTCTTGCAATGAGGACAGGCCGAGGGACCCCACCGTGCCCTGGGCCTCTGGTAGCTAATAAGTGAAGATGCTGGATTAGGGCCTGGGGAGACACTACACTCTACGATTAAATTGAAATTCTGTTTTGTTTCTTACTAAGTTCTAGGTGAGACTCGCCAAATTAATTTCTCATCTCACTAGTGGGGCACAACTTATTTAATAAACACAACCCTGACGTCATGGAACTTCTCTGCTTCGGTCGCCACTGCGCCCTTAGCGCCTGAGCTTGCCAGTCAGGACAGGCACGAGTCTCACATGAAATAGTGCCGTTGTTAGCGGTGTTGTGGGCTCTCGGTTCTGGACTCGGTGCAGGAAAGGTTTCACGAGGCGAGTAAAGCTGGGAACAGGGAAGCAAAGGAAGAATTTAAGGTAGAAGAGGCAGCCTAGGTGTGGCCCAGAAAAAGGGAGGTAACTGGGCTGTAGACTCAGGAACTAGTGATCAACTCAAAAAAGGGCTTCAAGCCCCGACTGGTTTGGCTCAGTGGATAGAGCGTCGGCCTGTGGACTCAAGGGTCTCAGGTTCGATTCCGGTCACGGGCATGTACCTTGGTTGTGTGCACATCCCCAACTGGGGCATGTAGGAGGCAGCTGATCGATGTTTCTCTCTCATTGATGTTTCTAACTCTCTATCTCTCTTCCTTCCTCTCTGTAAAAAAATCAATAAAATATATTAAAAAAAAAAAGGGGCTTCAGGAAAGAAGAAGGTGGGGGGAAGGGGGGGTAAGAAGGGGCGGGGGAGAGCGCGTGCACCTTGGTCCCTTTTGTTAGGTCGGAGGGGGGTCCAAGGCTGCTACTGTAAGGGCGGAAGGACGGTGCGAGAGTGCAGACCTGCCAATAGGGATGCAGAGGAAATGCCCAGCCCAGGACCTTCCCTCAACCAATCAACAGGGGCCACACACGTTACCCCACCCACTACTTCCGGCCCTATAAATCCTTTGTTTTGCCTGAAACCGCATTTCCTGTCCTGCCACGTGGCTGTGCCGGTGGTGGCCGGTGGAGGCGTGGGAAGTCCAAGTTAACTTGAATAATAAAGGCCCTCATGTTTTTACAGCGGTTTTGGGGCTTGCTCGTAGTCTTTGGGGATCACGACATCTGGGTACAACACTACATGCCTCCAAGAGACAGATGGTGTCACAGATATGGGCCTTCCCTAAAATTCCTAACAGATCAGCTACCAGACAGATGGTGACAACCTGGAAGCTGTGAAGACCCCTCGGGGAACTCCCACAGCCTCCCTGGAAACCTGAAGACCCTGAGGCTGCAACAAGAAAGCCCACAACTCCTGCTCCCCGCCCTGCACTGAACAGCTGTATAAAAAACACCCCCTACTCCCTCTCCAGGTCACTGCAGCGGCCCCTCCCTGGGGCCTCTGGACTGCGCCAGGGAGCGCAGGATAAATTCCCTTCCTTCAATCTTCCTGACTCGCTGACTCAGTTTCCTCCTGCGCCTCGAACCTCACACCTTTATCTTGAGGATTTTTATGTTTTTTTAAAGGCAGGTCTCAGGGCAAGATCTTTTAAAAAAATTTTTTTTTTGTTGTTAATCCTCACTCAACGTTTTTTCATTGATTTTTCTTCTTCTTCTTCTTCTTCTTCTTCTTCTTCTTCTTTTTTTTTTTTTTTTCAGAAAGAGTGGAAGAGACAGGGAGAGACAGAAATATTGATGTGAGAGAGACACAGCCTGCAACCGAGATCCCTGCCCTTGACCAGAATCAAACTCTGGACCCTTCAGTCTGCGGGCCAGCGCTCTATCCACTGAGCAAACCAGCGAGAGCTTAGGGGGAGATCTTAACAGAATACTCACCAGCTTTTCAAATGTGTCCTTTCAGGGTCATGGTGCTAGGGCAGGGGCCACTAGTCACTGCCTCTGGTCCCTGCCAGCCCTGGTGTTGCTTTCATCTGGTTTTGCAGCTTTTCTGGGCCTGGAGGGGCAACACAACCACCACACCTAGATGTTATCTCTAGTTTGACCAAAACTCTGTCTCTGTTGTCCACAGACCTGAGTCTTTGTTCCTAAGATTATCTGATGCTGATTAGAAAACCCTCAGGGTCCCGAGGGCTTGATGCCTAAAGGGTGCTTAGTCAGTGGAGGAGGAGGCAGGCGTGTGGAGGGGCAGCTGAGGCCAGATCCTTCAGCTGTCTCAGTTCCCCATTCCACTTGCCAAAGATTTTCCTGGCTTCTTACTATCTTGCCTCCTAGTTCCTTTTTTTTTTTTTTTTTTTTAAATTTCTAAGATTTTAAAATTGAGTTTTAGAGAGAGAGGAAGGGAGAGGAAGAGAAACATCAATGGGCTGAAACATTAATGGCTGCTTTCTACACATTCCCCTTCCCGCGACCCCCCTCTGGGAATCAGGCCCACAATCTGGTGCCCTGAACAGGAATTGAACTGACAACCCTTCAGTGCCTGGGATGAGTCCAACCATCTGCGCCACACTGGCCAGGGCCTGACTCACAAGTTAGAGGAAACCCGATAAAGTACTGAATCCAGAGCATTTCAAATAGGATTAACTAACACTCTTGCTGAGATGATTCACATTATGTCGTTTCCCCAGATCTCAGTGGTCAGGGTGACAACAGGACACAGTGTTTTAGTTTTGTTTGTTTTAAATATATTTTATTGATTTTTCACAGAGAGGAAGAGAGAGGGACAGAGAAGTTAGATGAGAGAGAAACATCGATCAGCTGCCTCTTGCACACCGCCTACTGGGGATGTGCCCACAACCCAGGTACATGCCCTTGACCAGAATCGAACCTGGGACCTTTCAGTCCCCCGGTGGACGCTCTATCCACTGAGCCAAACCAGTCAGGGCTTAGTTTTTTTTTTTAAACATTTCCTCATTCATTTATTTATTAACTAGAGGCCCGATGCACAAAATTCGTGCAAGAGCAGACCTTCCTTCTCCTGGCTGCTGGCACCCGACTTCCCTCTGGCACCCAGGACCTGGGCTTCCCTCGCAGCCCTGACTCCGGACATCTGCTCTAATTAGCATATTATACTTTTACTAGAGAGCTGGTGCATGACATTCATGCCCTGGAGAGCAGGGGGGGGGGTCCCTCAGCTCACCTGCACCCTCTTGCAGTCCAGGACCCCTCAGGGGATGTCCACCTACTGGCTTAGGGGAGTGGGCCTAAGGTGACAAGCGGACATTCCCTGAAGGGTTCTTAGCGCTGCTGCTGAGGTGGGAAAGGCTCCTACCACCACCTCTGCACTCACCAGCCATGAGCCTGGCCTCTGGCTGAGCGGCACTCCCCCTGTGGGAGCGCACTGACCACCAGGGAGCACCTCCTGCATTAAGCATCTGGCCCCTGGTGGTCATTGTGCATCATAGCAACTGGTCATTCCACAGTTCGATCTCTTTGCATATTATCCTTTTATTATATAGGATTACTATAAATTAATGTTTTATAGTAAACTAAGGTGACCAGATTTCAACATTGGTAAAGCAGGACGGGGGGAGGGGGGTGTTCTTTTTTTTATTTTTTATTATTACTTAAAATACTACAAAGAGTAGTACATATGTCTCTTTATTTCCCCCTTGAACTTCCCCCCGTCCTCTTCTACCCCGACTGGGGGGTTCTTGATTAAAAATGTGGTCTATATGGAGCAACAAAAATTTTCATAGAACGCAAAAATAGTATTGTTAATATATTTTTTAAAATTTCAACATAAGTACAATTTACAAATATAATAAATAAAAAAATTATGTATAGTATTATTTTATTCTTTGGCATATTTCTCATTTGAGTGAATATTTTTTTAGTAGATTGCTGTCGTTGTTTTAAAAGGTCATGAAATTTTTCACAAGAATTTGTTAAATTATATTTCACACATAAAATAGTTTTCAAAGTCTCAACACTTAATTGTGATTTTTCTGATGTCCACACTTTATTTACCGTAGAAAAAAAACGCGTTCAGTCGCAGCATTAGTTCCTGGTAAGGACAGCGCGTTATTATTTTAATTTTAATCCTATATTTCTTTCTAAATAATAACAATACTAACTTGTATCATTTTTCCTCTGAATTTGCTGTAATGTAAGTCGTACGTGTCACTTTCAAGGCCGGCGCTAGACTTTTTGCCGCCACTATAAAATATAAATAATACAAGTACTGTCTGCTAAATTCAAGAAAACTTATGTATTTATGAAATAAATTACTTACCTAAATTATCTGAATAGCTGATATGTAATGACATCGCTTGTTTAACTAGCTTACTAGCACCCAGTACAATGCGTACCTGTCTGAGAGACAGTTACAAAATGTTTTCATCAGTTGCCAATTCCAAAAAATGCCATTGTTCATTAAGTCCAAACAATGGTGGTTGAATTCTAACAACTGATCAACAATGCAAACTTTGATAAGCAGTTCTTGATAATCAGTTCTCAACAATTATTTGTTATTATTAAAGTTTAACATTATAAAATTAACAAAAATAATATAAAACTCATATCCTGGCTAAATAGCCACATGGCTGCGGAAAACTGTATCTTCCCTTCCCGTTCTCCCGCTGTTCCCTAGCTTGTCGTGCATTCTTTCCAAAAATCGGGACTTTTTTAAAACGCCGCGGGGCAAATTGTTAAAAATCGGGACTGTCCCGCCGAATGCGGGGCGTCTGGCGACCTACTAAGTAAACAGTGACACCAAGTAAGTGTGCTTGAGTGGAAGGACTTGAGGCAAGATAGTGAGAAGCTAGGACAATTTCTCGGCAAATAGGATGGAGAAACTGAGGCAAGAAAATTAGACAAGGCCGAACAGCTTGGGCAACTTGCAGCGAGCCTGCGAACCCCAAGACCTCGCCTCCCCCAAGCGAGGAAGAGCAAACAGTGAACACCGCCCCGGGCTCAGCAGAGAGCACACCGCCCCGCCCCGGTGCATCTTTCCCACACCCAGCGCGCCGGCGCCCGCGGCCGGAAGTGCGTGGGCGGGCCCCGACGCCCCGCCCCGGAAGTGGGCGGGCCCCGCGCGCCCCCCGCCGTCCCCGCGCCTTCCCTCCCAGTCGCTCTGCGGCGGAGGCCGGCCCAGGCTGTGGAGCTTAAGATGGCGGCGCCGTGTCCCAGCGGGATCCGCCTCAGCGCGGTGAGCAGCGCGAGGGGTGGAGCGGCCGCGTCCCAGGAGGGCGGGCGAGGGGGGGCCGCAGTGGGCGGTGGCGATTCGTCGGCCGGCGGCTGGGGCCGCGCCAGGGTCGGGGGCCGGGGCCGGCGCCTCGGTCCCGGCGGCGGAGCGCTGTGCGGCGGGCAGGGCCAGGCCGGCGCGTCCCGGGCTGCGTCCCGAGTCCTGCGTCCCCGGGTTAGGTTTCTGTTTTGCGCCCGCGGCTCTGGGGCGGGCCCGGCCGCGGCTCCTCCTCCCGGCTCGGTCCCGGCAGGCTGGCCGCTGGGTCCAACGGCGAGCCCTCGGTGGCCGGCCCGCCTGCCCAACCCGCGGCGCCCCGACCCTGCCCGGCCCGCGGGCCCTGGGGTGGGGACGGGGACGACGGGCGGCGGCCAGAAACGCCGGCGGCCCCGACCTCCTGGCGGCGCCGGAGCGAGTGTTCCTGACGCGGTGGAACCCCGCGCCTCCCCGCAGGGCAACCTGGGGCCGAGGCCCTGCTCCCGCTCCTCCTGCTCCTCCTCCCCCCGGTCCTACTCCTCCTGCTCCCGCTCCTCCCGCTCCTCCCGCTCCTCCTCCACCTCCTCCACCTCCTGTCCCTGTCCCTGTCCCTGCCCCTGCCCCTGCTCCTGTTGCTGCGGCCCCTGCCCTTGCGGCGCGTCCGCTTTGCGCTCTGGAAACCTGCAGCGTTTCCTGCGCCTGGGAGTAGAGATGGCGCGAGCGCTCACACCCCGAGAATTAAATTTCACTTCCTCGCCCGTGGGCGTGGCTCTCCCGCCTGCCTCCCCGGGGGAGAAGTTGGGGTGCTGGCTAGGCCCGCGGGGGCTCCTGCTGAGAGGCCGTGGACCGGCCGGGGCCTCGCCCCCCCCCGCCCCGCCGGTTCCGAGCGGCCTCCGGCTGCCGACCCCATCGGTGGCCGGTGGGAAGGGGCATCTTTGCCTCTCCCTGACTGCCGGTCAGATGGAAAGTTGTTTATGTTCCGCTTTTTGCTTTTTGGTTGTTTTTGAAGAAGAACTTTCCTTTGCCCGTTGTCCTGTTTTCTTTTACTTTGTTTTTTTTTGGGGTGGGGGGTGGAAGAAGCAAGGGGTTAATCTATTGATTCCAAAGCGCTCTTTCCCTGTTGGGAATGAAGGTCCTGTGCTTACATAACCGGCTAGTTGTAAGCGGCAGCACGGACTCGCGCGCGTGTGGGGAGGAACTTTATTCTTTCTTCCCGCTGGCTTTAAACTTCTTGTGCTAGTCGTCCAACCCCACACCTGGGGGAGAATGGCGGATGGCGATGCTTTCCAGGGAGCCTCAGGTAGTGTAAAGTCTGAGCTCATCTAGTGTAAGATCTGTGACCCAGCGAGTTGTCCCACCTCATCCTCGTAACAAATGGAGCCAAATTCGGGCCCAGAACCTTGTGATGGGGGGCGGCGCGCTGGCTTTTCCCGGGTGCGCACTTGGACTCGCCCCTCCCCTCTAGCTGTGTCTGCCCTTCCAGACTGAGGTAAGGAAGAAAGCAGCGATAGGGGTCAAAACCGGCTTCAGAGGCCCCTATTGTCTGGGCGAAGCAGTTGTCCGCGTGCTAAATCTCTCTTTTGTGCATAATATGGGCTGTTTGGAGCCTCATTGACGGAAATCTCCCATCTGCAGCTTCTGGACTGTCTCCACCAGCCTTGCTGCCTTAGGACAGGACTTGGCAAACTACAGCTCATGGGCCAAATCCAGCCAGCCACCTGTTTTTGAGTGGCCCAAGAGCTAGAGATGATTCTTAAACGGTTACCAAAAAATAAAAAGTAAAATAAGAATATTTCATACTACATGAAAGTTGTGTGAAATAGACATTTCAGTTTCCATTCATAATCTCATTGGAATATAGCCACCTTCATTCATCTATGTCCAGCTCTCAAAGGCTTGCATTAGGAGAGGGTCTAGGAATATGTCAGAAACCCTGAGGCACAAAGGGTGAACCATGATGTATGCAGATCTTTAAAAAATCACTTAGTAATTTAGGGGTCCTGGAATGGGATGTGGAGTGACAAGGACGTACTGAAATATTTGTCTTTTGCTTCTGTATTTCTAAGTAAAATGCTTATTCTATTTTATTGTTTTCCAGAAATCCTACTGTGTATTTAGTTGACACACTTTTCATCTCCCATCCTTCCAGTGCTCATATGTCTCTTTTTTTGGTTGAATTACTGTGTGATTTATCACTCTTATTATTACTCACTAATGAATCGGCCAGAAATAGGGTCATGCTTTCTTTGCTGTACAGCTTTTTGTTTTCTCTGAAGTTAATTGATTTGTATTTTGTTTGCTTAGTTTTCTGTGTATTGATTGATCGATCACTTTTTCATTCAAACTTTCAGAGAACTGGAAAATCTATTCTAGGTGTGTTCAAGGCACCCCAATATTTTGTCAGTTTTATTGGTCCAGCTGTGATTTGGGGACTTACTTCCCTTTACCATTCTTCTAGAAATTTCCTTCCCCTTTTTGTTGTGTCTCCATCCTACATACTCCTCTTTTGAGGTTTCCTCCCTTGGTAAACACAGTATCTTAGTGACGGAGGGCAAGGAGCTCTGGAGCCACCTGCCTTGGTCCAAATCCTGACTGACAATTGGATATGTGACCCTGGGCAAGTTACATCTCTTAACCTCTTTGTGCTTGAGTTTCCATTCTGAAGTGGGAAAAATAATCTTACCCACCTCGTAGTGTCATTTTAGAAATTATGTGAGCTGCCAGGCTGGTGTGCTTCAGTGGTTGAGTGTTGTCCCCTGGATCAAGAGATCCCAGGTTCAGTTCCCAGTTGGGGCACATGCCTGGGTTTCGGGTTCAGTCCCCAGCAGGGCGTGTGCAAGAGGCAGCTGATTCATGTTAATGCTGTAATGCTTCTATCTCTCCCTCTCCCTCTTAAAAAAAAAAAAGAAAATTGAGTAAATGTATGTAAAGGGCATGTGCATGCTGTATTTAGATAATGTTGTTTTTTGAAATTTTCATATATATTTTTTACTAGCTGTACCCGGCCATGCATAGTTGTGGCTCAGTCTAGTTAAATGGAAAAGAAAGAAAAGCGAAAGCGCACATTTCTAATATGTTTAATTGCACAATGCTTGTGAGTATATACAATGCGCCCTCCTGGGTGGCTGCCCCTGGCACGCTGCCGCCCCTGCCCTGCCCAGCTGGTCTGGCCTCGCACACTTGGCGCCTCTGCAGCCTGGACCGCCCAGCGCCAGCCTGCACCCCTGGTCTCTGCCAGCAGCCCTCGCCCTGCACCCATGCCCCGTGCCCGAAGTGGCCCAGCTGCTCCTAACTCCTGCTGGCAGGGGCCCTCGCCTAGCCGCCTAAAAGCTGGAGGAAAAAGGAGCCAAGGAAGCTTGCCTGCCACACTCTCCGAGCCCTTGGCCGCTGGCATTGGGGGGACTGTGGCAGCTGCCTGAGCCTCAGCCCGGCCCGTCCTGAGGCCTAACCCCACGCTGGTTGATATTTTGCAGTTTGATAATTGGTATGCAGATTTTCAATTGCAGTATATGCAGTAGCATCCCTGGCAAATCCAGTGAATTCCAAAATTCTGTTGTATAATTAACCGCTTCATCTGCTTCCACAACAGTGTCCACAAATTTGTATGTGACTGCCCGGCTTTGAATGTTAGACTGAATAATATTAAGTTCATAGCGAATGTTGCTTTTACGTCCAACAGATGGCGCTGTTTTTCAAAAAAGCATGTTTTACCTGTTTTTTCAAAAAAAGCATGTTTTTTCCTGTCACAGGTGGGACATCTGTATAATGTAGGTATATAAAAACGCACATATTCGAATGCAACATTGTGTCAAAATTTCAAAACAATCGGTGAACTTTTGAAGATTTGAGATTTTGAACAAATGAACATTTACATTTTTATTTATATAGATTAGTTTTAAAGAGGAGAGGAGAGGGAAAGAGAGATAGAAACATCAGTGATGAGAGAGAATCATTGATTGGCTGCCTCCTGCAAACCCCACACTAGGGATTGAGTTTACAGCCTGGGCGTGTGCCCTGACCGGATATCGGATTTGACTCCTTGGTTTATAGGTTGATGCTCAACTACTGAGCCATGCAGACCAGGTGGCAGTATTTGCTATTTTGTTACTGGTACTGGTGGAGCCAATCCATCCTTCCAAAAACAAGTTTCCTAAGAACAGAGTGCATGGGAAGAAAAAAAAAATGTTTTTGAGGTTAAAACATAAACTTTATTGTTGAGAATTTTACAGATGCCTCCCTTTATTCCTTTCATTGCTTCCCTTCACCTTGTTCTTGCCCTGCCCCAGGCCTTTACCAACCTACTGACTATCCATAGGTATTGCTTATTCTATATAATAAAAGCCTAATAAGCAATATGTCCCCTTGGGCAGTCATTTCCACTGGGAGTTCGACCACTTGCTATGATGTCTGCTGACCACCAGAGGGTGGTGTAGAAACATGGTTTTTAGCGGTGAGGCACTGGTAGCAGGTGGCAGTGGAGGAGCTGCCAGCTCTGATGGGCCCCAGTGAGAGCAGGACCGCAGTGGGATGGTGGAGCAGGTGAGTGAGTGGCATCAGGCCAAGCTGGGTGCAAGTGGGGGCCCGATCCCTGCAGGCCACCCCGAGGGACCCCACCCATGCACAAATTTGTGCACCGGGCCTCTAGTATGCATATAAGTTCTTTGGTTAATTTCTCCCTGCCCTCTCTCTGAGATTCATTAATCTGTTCCATGTTTCCATGCCTCTAATTCTATTTTATTCATCAGTTTATTTTTTTCATTTATTTTGATTTTTAGATTGAATTGTTGATACGTATTTATTGCCATTTTATTGCTCATATTTCTTCTTCGTTTTCCTCTTTTCTTCCTCTTCCTTCTCTTCCTCCTCTTCCTCCTCTCCTTAAAGAATATCCTTCAGCATTTCATATAATGATTAGATGTTGATGAATTCCTTTAGCTTTTTCTTGTCTGTGAAGCTCTTTTTTTTATTTTTTATTTTTTAATTTTTTTTAAAGTTATTACATAAAGCTTTACAAAGATTAGTACATATATCTCTTTTTCCCCCTGCCCTTCCCCCCGCCTCCCCTACCCCCCAGTGTTTTGTGTCCATTGGTTATGCTTAAATGCATGCATAAAAGTCCCATGTCTGATCTGTTACCCCGCCCCTGCCCCAACGTCTCTGTCCTTGTTGCTGTAATTTGACAGTCTGTTTGATGTTGCTCTGCCTCTGGATCTATTTTTGTTCACCAGTTTATAATGGTTATTATTATCCATAGATGAGTGAGGACATATGGTATTTTTCTTTCATTGACTGGCTTATATCACTTAGCATTATGTTCTCCAGCTCCATCCATACGCCTGCAAATGCTAAGAACTCCTTCCTTTTTACAGCAGCATAGTATTCCATTGTGTAGATGTACCACAGTTTTCTAATCCATTCATCTGTTGATGGGCACTTAGGCTGTTTCCAAATTTTTGCTATGGTAAATTGTGCTCCTATGAACATAGGGATGCATATGTCCTTTCTGATTGGCGTTTCTGGTTTCTTAGGATATATTCCCAGAAGTGGGATCACTGGGTCAAAAGGGAGATCCATGTTTAATTTTTTGAGGGAACTCCATACTGTTCTCCACAGTGGCTGCACCAGTCTGCATTCCCACCAGCAGTGCATGAGTGTTCCTTTTTCTCCGCATCCTCTCCAGCACTTGTCATTTGTTGATTTGTTGATGATAGCCATTCTTACAGGTGTGAGATGGTACCTCATTGTTGTTTTGATTTGCATCTCTC